>VUQH01014060.1:3573-18823 GCA_015106775.1 Etroplus canarensis
TCTGCTAGAAAGACTAACAAAGTCAACAGAAAGAGGCAGGACAGCTGGTGTGGTGTAAATTACATGTCCTGTTTGGGAGCTTTTTCCCCCTACTTTTTAATTGTTCTTAAAAAAATCTTTGTTAGATTTTCTAGAACCCAACCTATCTGGTTAGATTTAGGTAAATATCACATTTTAGGATTTTTTAATCCAATAAATGGACAAAAGTATTGGGCCAATCTACATCCCAATCTAAATACTTACATATATAGGCAATAATATGGAGTTGGTCCCCCCAGTCAGTTTCTTCCACACCAAACTCATCCACCAATGCCTTTATGGACCTTGTTTTGTGCACTGGGATCATAGTCATGCTGGAACAGAAAAGGGCGTTACCCAAACTGTTCCTACAAAGTTGGAAGCAGAGTACGAAATGTATCGGTAGACTGAAGCATTAAGATTTCTCACAGGTAACTTTCTCCTGGCATTTGCCAAACCCAGACCCATCCATCAGACTGCCAGATAGAGAAGCGTGATTCGTCACTCCAGAGAAAGTTTCCACTGTCCCAAGGTCCAGTGGCATCATGCTTCATACCACTCCATCCAACGCTTAGCATTGTGCTTGGTGATGTAAGGCTTGCCTGTAGCTGCTTGGCCATGGAAACCAATGCCATGTAGCTCACAGCACACAGTTTTTGTACTGATGTTAATTCCAGAGGAAGTTTGGAACTTTGGAGTTATACATAGTTCCCACAGACACGTAACAACACACGAGCGGCCGCCATTGCCATAGGCAAGCTGTAGACAGCTGTGCATTCAGGACACTTGGGGAAATGTTGCCAACCCAACCATTAACAAACTGATTGTACGCCTCCAGTGACTTGTAGGCCTGGAATTGCTCACTGGTATAAAAGCTGCATGCCAACACAAGATAATGGTACACGTCTTAGACCCCCATCCGCCTCCCATTCCACTGGAGCCGTAATAGCGCTGATTATGGCGATCTGTGCCGATTTAGCGTTCCCGATCAAAATGGCACGAAACGGTGTGAAACGGCTGAAAATTGTGTCCCTGATGATCTATTGCCATTATATTCCCGTCAAAAGGCCGACATTCACGTTGTGACCCCGGTGCGTTGCTGCAGAGTTCAAGATGCACTCACGATGTATTCTCTTTTGATGTTGATATCGTTTGGCATCATTGCTCCCGATCATGCTGTTTTGACCAGCTATTATCAGCAATACCGGGACTATGCCGGGAATGCAACGGGAATTGCGTGTGATAAACAGCAGTTCAACATCAGTTTACCACCAATAAAACATCTTTCATCGTCATAGTATTGAATTGGTGGCAATGCTGGAACTTCATGATTCAGTTTTTCCTTTGCTAACGAGTATGGCTCCACACCTATTATGCTGATTTTCTCATCATAACTCTTTCTGTCCTCCATACTTAATGATTCTACATCTGTCTGACATTAAAACAGTTTAAAATTCATGGGGGAGATAAACAGTAGTGTGTATAAACAAGTACAGCTTGCAAACAAAGATGGTGTTGCTAAGGAGGTCACGTGACCAAAAAGCATGTCTGTGGGAACTATGCACTGGTGACTTTTATGCACTATGTGCCTTAGCACTTGGTGACCCCGCTTTCCAACTTTACATGTTCAGTTGCTGTGGTTCCTCAACACTTCCACTTTGTAATAATACCACCTATAAAAGATCAAGAAATATCTTGGAGAAAATAAATTTCATGAACTTAATTGTTGTAAAGATGGCATCCTATTACAATACCACACTCAATTTCAGTGTACTCTTTAGAATGACCCATTCTTTCATACATTTTTGTAAAGGCATACTGCAGCTAGGTGCTTGATTTTATACACCTGTGGCAATGAAACTGAATGAAACACCTGAATTCAATGATAAAGAGGTGTGTCCCAATACTTTTTTTGTGTATAGCGTATAATCCTTTCCATTTACTTGGCATATTGTACAAGTAAACTGTACATTGTGTACAATCATATGGTGCCAAGGGGTTGTGAAGATGCATCAATATATATGATGTGTTGGGATTGACAATGCTGGTCTCATTACTGACACAGCTGGTGCTTTATAGAACCAATGCAAAAAGATGCAGCTTCTTACAAAATAGCAGTATTTAATGCCCTGCAAGTGAGAACCAGCTGTATTAACCAAGTGGTTATTAGAAGGGAAGTAAAAGTCCAATACTTATTGATGATTTCTTACAGATGCAATGGCAAAACTTGTGGTATGTATGTAGGATGTACAGTATGTACGCTCAAATTGTCTAGCCTTCACATAAACCTTTACAACCCAGCCTACATCTTAAGTCTCCAAACTCCTAGAAGAAATGGCATTTGTATTTTCTGACTCTCCTCTCCCACCTCCTGTTGACTGGCAGGCTGTTCCTACCCTAATGCACAGTGCTTACACACTCATTTTGGTGCAAAGGGTGCTACACATTGAATTAAAAGAGTTCTGATTGATAAGGTAGTTGAAGGCAAATCTGCTCCCACTAATTGTCTTTCAAATGCCCTCATTAATCAAAGTGGAGCTAGCGTGGTGACGGGCGTTCCTGTCAGCCGCTCTGCTACAGGCTCTCCTCCGGCCGCTCACCTCCCAGCATGATGCCTGCTTCCCCTCTGTCAGGCGCCACTGTCCGAGGAGTACAGGAGCACAGGCCATCCGTCCGTCCGCTGCACACCTGCCTTCTGCCAGACAGGATCTGACCGCCCCCTGCCACTAGGACAGCCCCAGAGACCAATTTAGCAGCCACTTAATGATTCATGACTTCAAGTGGTGGAAATGAGGGCAGCATATGATAACAGGAATAAACACATTTAATTAGCTCCTCATATACATTATTTATTTATTTACCCGCACTCTGATTAATTTATATATTTTGTGTTGCAGGGATTTTTGGTATTCACAGCATCTGGCAGACAGCCTTTGTTGTGAGGTTGAGAGAGTGCCTTCTCCCACACATCTTTGTGTGGATGTGCGTACACAAGTAGGATGGGGGTTTGCAGTGTACCTTCTCCTTATCGGGTACCTCCTCTTTATCGGGGGACCTTTTGGTTGGGTGGGGTATCAGTAGGGATTTGGCAAGCTCCCCACAATGAAATGAAACAAAATATTAGACTTTAAAATATACAGTTCCTCATGCTCCAAGTAGCCTTGTTTGTGGATTTCCTGACAGGTAGTTACTCCCCCAGTTTTCTTTGAGCATAGGGCATACATTTTCATGGAGGCACTAATCAAAGCAGTGCTGTGGCAAACAGCACAGCCACAGTAGGCCCAATCAAAGCCGTGTACCTGGCACTCTTCCATAAGGTGCTAGGAACGCTGATGACAACTCTTACCCTAGCATCTGCCATCGCATCCATCACAGGTTGACTTCTTTCACTCTAACTCTCTATCATAGACTCATGAGCACAGATTGCTCTATGAGCTCTCACTCAGCAGTCTGAACTTGTTTGTGAACATGCTTCTGAAGTAAGTTATATTATGTAGTTTAAAGCAGTACATGAGACTGTCAAAATTGTTAAGCAAAATTATAGTTAGGTGTCAGATTTATGTGTCAAATAATCTGTAATTGCCATTTTCCCCCTAGAATCTCTGTTTTGTGCTGATACTGTAGTTGAGGGTAAAAGGAGGAGGTGCATGTGACCAAAGAGAGAAAAGGGTTTGGCCACTGTCACTGTCACTTACCTGTTGTTGCAAAAATAAACTGTAATTGTACACACGGCAGCAAATTAAAATGTGTGGTGTAAAACAAGCATAGGAACACAATGTGGGAGTGACCTACTGTATTGTTTCCCTAAGACCTCCTTTTATTTGTCACTTTTGTGAAAGAAAATCATTGAGAAGAGAGGCAGATAAGAAGGTGAGAGGGGCCTACGTCCCAAGTAGCAGATATAGGGATTCCCACTGCCCACTCTCCTCCTCTTCTCTTTTTTCTGTCCCTATGTCCGCCCTCTAATCCTTGGCTGTTGAAGACCTCCAGACGTCCTCCTTACATAATGACACAGCTATCAAACCCAATTGCTGTGGCTCAGACCCAAGGCAGTGCATTAAACCCCTTAGAGTCTGATTGCTTCTCCAGAGTCAAGTGGTTGTGTCCTCCTGTCATTTTCCTGGCCACCGCCATTGCTGCACCGCCTGCTTGGAGTTGCTCAGACTAGAGCCCTCACACAGGCCTGGCTGACCCATTTACTCATGCACACTGACCTCATAAATGCAATGAGACAAGGGGTGCAAAAACACACAAGAGTGCTGACTGCATAATAAGCTGCCAGGATTATTTTAAGATTGATCATTTTTTTGGAGCTCTTCAGCAAATGACCTGGAATCTTTTATTTTGTTTTAAATGGTGCAAACTGTGTGATCAAGAGGCAAAAGTTCCCTGTTATATTGGTTTTATTTGAACAAGCAAACATACACCGTTATTATTATTATTATTATTATTATTATATTTTTAATTTAAAAAAATGTTATTATGCTTTGTTAACTTAAGGATTAATGTAATAGACAGAATTTTGTAAACCTTAGTAAAAACTTATTTATGTAACAGTGAAGTTACAGACTAGAATAAAGTGGTAAAGTATCTAATCTAACTCTATTATCACTTACTTCATCTCATAAATAAAAGTACTGCTATATCTAAGCAATAACACAGATCACCTGTAAATTATGCTCAGTAAATAGAAGCAGTTTCTGAGGATAATATTTAGTCTTACTTCCATACAGTGTCCCTGTAGTGTACTGGTTTACACACTTGCCATGTAAGCGAAAGCTCCCTGGTTTGATTCTAGGTGGGGACGCAAACCTCCCTTACCATGGAGGGTTCTGTCAGGAAGGGCATCTGGTATAGAACTTCTCCCCCATTGGGGAAAATAATTGAACTTACTTTCATACAAACAACAATAAAAAAAACTTGTTTCACATCTTACAAACCCACACCATAACAGGTATGATTACCAGTAAGAATGTGAGGCTCAAGAACTTTAAAATTAGCACTTCTACATACATTCTGAGATCTTCTCTAATTTGTTTTTCCAGATTGCAAATGTGCTTTAGTATCACACTTTGAGAGTATAATACAATGTTATGATGATGAGATGATTTCAGATATCATGTGCATTTTTGAAGAAGCATTAGCACCCCCGCGACCCTGGACTGGATAAGCGGAAGATAATGAATGAATGAATGAATGAACAAGTTATTATGCTTTTAAAATATCAGATATAGATTAACAATGACATGACTTGTCTTCAACAAGAAAGTCCATTAGTCTGTCGGTCATTGTTTTGAGGTGTGGACCCAAGAGCGAACAGATACAGAAGGGTTGGTTTGCAGTTTTAATGAAACACAGGCTTAATTTCAGTAACATGGAAGATGTTATGGATTCCTCATAGAATGAGGAAGGTGAAGATGGACAGTTACAGGGTTAATTAGACTCTCAATGACAAAAGGACCAACATTCTTTGCGAGAGTTTATGGGAATCAGTCCTGAGGGGTACATCTTTGGTCGACAGCCATACTCTGTCTACCAAAAAAGAAGCTACTGCTGATATATCAGAATCTGAATACTTTATTAATCCCCGGAAGAAATATATATATATACATATATATATATGTGTGTGTGTGTGTGTGTGCGCGTTAAAAAAAGGATTTCACAGGCCTCTATGTAGTTCTGTGAAAAAGTATACACCATGATTCAATAGCTTTTAGAAACCCCTTTAGCAGCAATAACTTAAAAAAATATTTTTCTGTATGACTTTATCAATCTCTCAGAGGAATTCCAGCCTACTCTTCTTTACAACATTGCTTCAGTTCACAGAGGTTTTCAGGCATTCATTTATTAAGGTCTCCCCACAGCATTTCAATCAGGGTCAGGTCTGGACTTAGACTGGACCATCGCAACACACTGATTTTCTTCTTTTTCAGCCAATTTGTTGAAGATTTGTTTGTGTGCTTGGGATAATTGCCCTGTTGCATGGCAGAATTTCAGCCAAGCTTTAGATGTTGGACAGATGGCCTTACATTTGACTCTTGAATACTTTGTTATACAGAGGAGTTCATGGTTGACTGAATTGCTGCAAAATGCCTCGGTCCTGTGGCTGCAAAACAAGCCAAGATCATCACCTCTCCACCACTGTGCTTGACCATTAATATGAGATGTTTGTGCTGCATTTGGTTTTTGTCAAACGTGGCACTATGCATTATGGTCAAACAGCTCCACTTTGGTCTTGTGTGCCCAAAGGATGTTGCTCCAGAAGTCTTGTGATTTGTTTGTTGCCATGCTGCCAAGTTCTTTAACTTGGCAACCCTTTTAGACAAGCCATACTTGTTCAGTCTTTTTGTAATTGTACTGTCATGAACTGTAACATTTAACATGCTAACTGAGGCTTGAAGTATCTGAGATGAAGCTCTTGGGTTTTTTGCAGTTTCTCCAAGGATTGCATAGTCTGACCTTGGGGTGAATTTGCTGGGGCATTCACTCCTGGGAAGATTGTGGCATTGTGTTTTAACACACATGAATGCTCCAGACTAGCAAACTTTCAAAATATCTGTTCTTATGGCGGTGGTCACACTGACTGAAGAGCAATTAATCAAGTGCATTTGATTGGTAGCACCTGGTTGCTACTTACCCTCTTCATTCTCAAGGAAGTTTTTAGGATGTACTTAGATTTTCACAGGACTGCATGGAGTCATTTCTTTTTCACATGACTGTACTTCCAAAAAATACTTGAATTGAGAAGATTTGCATTTGAAACATGTTGACATATGCTGAGTGCTCCAGAGAAATGCTTTTTTTATGTACAGATTTTTAGGTATCGATTACAGACAAAAAAAGCTGGATAACGTGCTATCAGTTTTACAGAGAGTCTTAGTGAAATGCATGCAAGTGTCAAACAAAAATATTAAAGAGATAATCTGTTAACAGAGAACAAATATACATCAAAACATTTCTTTTATGAGAGATTGAGAGAGTTCAGAATTCATGACAGCAGTTATCAGGTCAGTTTTTCAGAGAAAGAATTACTTTTTTTAACAGCAAAAATCTGATAAAAAAAATAAAATACACATTCTTTTTTTAACCAAGAGTTACAGAAAGGTGTTGGACTGTGTTTCAAAACAACATGTTATTCATGGTATGCATGATTAAATGTTCACTGTTGTGGACCCACACCACAATAATGATTTCTTGAGGGTGCCGTCACCAAACATTGCTGTAGGGACATTCGTACAGTGCAAATGGCAACATGTCGGACATGTTGCCTGCACACCCCATTGCACTGGAGGGAAAAAATAATGGGAATGAAAGAGCAAATACCTGTAAGTATTTGTTTGTCTCTGTGTGTGTGTTCCTGTAAGAAGGTGTGTACATGTGCATGAGCATTGCATGTGTGTTTGTCCCTGTGCTGGTGTATAAGATGGAGTGCAGTGTCGGAGTTTGGGCAGAAGGTGAATAACTACAGTGCTTACAGTGTAATCATGGTTCCTGTCAGCCCTGGTGCAGGAGAGGAGGGGGCGACCAGCAGACTGAGCTCCTTGGTGATGAAGTACAGGCACCGAGGAGCGCTCTACACCTGGATATTTATTAACACAGGCCTGACAGTAATGAGGCCTGAACAGGTGGGCTGGGACACACATATCAGAGTGAGGAGCATCCGCCAGGAGGCAGTGGGGGAGATGGTGAAGACGAGTGGGAGAAGTTCACCCTGCAGAAACACAGCACTATCAAGAGCTGAGGTTGCACACCCACTCGTACCAGCAGTACATACACATCTGACTGGAAACAACAACAGAAAACAACAACTAAATGCTTATTTTTCTTATGCTCCTCCAACATGAGCATGTCACACTTGTGGAAAACTGTGTATTTTGTTTAAATTTAATAAACCCCCATTGATTTGTGATTGAAGAAAGAAGGTAGGCCCGTCAATTTGTAAAGACAGTGCTTATTTTTGTGTCCCCTTTTTTGCATTAGCAAAGATACAAATAATTGAAGACAAAAAAAAAAATAAATACAGTGAGAGGTATAATTTGCAAGCCAGCAGCAGTCTATAAATATCTGAAACAGTCTTACTTGGTTTACCCTTTAATTTGAAGGGAACACACTACTATTCCAATTTTATTTACAGAAAAAATAACTTAGAAAAAAATTCACAGTAGATCAACCCTGTTAACTTTTTTATGTGATTAAGGATACTTTCAAATTATCTTAATTTGGGGAGGATGGATAAAAATCCAAAGTGCTGTGAAAATAAGCCCTAAAATATCCTTAAAGTTCTCTTGGATACAATCAGGAGGTTGACATTAAGAGAAAGCTACATGAGGAAATTATAATAAGTGGTTCTCTGTCCATTCAGGGTGGACTTCAGCAGCAGAGACTGGGGAAGCTAGACAGATCACCAGTAGTGAGGGACATATTCCAGACCTCATTAGGGTTAAGGACAGACTTATAGTTAGGTTAAGGGTAAGGGAGTAAGTAAAGTGTAGAAAGAGCATGTAGTGATTACAGTTGGGTGATCTGGTGTGTTTTTGTGTCTGTGTTCACCTTGTGCTGGCTTTCTGTACTCTGGTTGTCTTATTAAGACCCTGAGTGAGGCTAATCAGTGCTGTCATCTGATGCTGAGCAGATGCGCTGAACAAAGAAGAGGAGGAGACCACTGCAGGCCCAAGGTGCATCTGCGGGGGAGGAGAGAGAGCGCTGCTGCCTGAGCTGATGCTAGCTGATGGCACTCCCTGTCAAGTAAGGCTCTCAGAGACTAATGGGTGGAGAAAAGGTAGAGGGTGACTACGTCCAACATTTTATGTCAAATCCACCTTAATAATTCGTCATTGCCAGCTGTGACTGACACAAACTGTAGGTAAGACGGCTCATCGTGCACACCCAAAATGGCACATGGGGAAATTCACTTAACTAACGTAGTCGACTCTGAATCCAGTCTGCAGCAATGTATGCAATTTGAATTTCTGGTACGTGAATAAAGAGATGAAGTTGCACCTTTCAGAAGGGAACATTTGAAAATGATTAGGGGAAAAGGGATGGATGACGGTGCCGGATGAACCCTCCCTTTTTCTGTGTTGTTCAATCTTACTTTTACTATCATTTTTGTCTCTTCCTGTCCCCCTGCTTCATGTGTCTCTTTTTCAAATAGGCTCGACTCTCTGTGGCAGCAATGGTGAGAGAATAAGGAACTCAGCTAGGACTGCAGACACAGTTTAAAACCAGAGCAGCAACATTAACTCTCCAGGCTCCCTGCTGAGTCTGCTTACACTCATTTCCTATGCATACACTTCTAACAGATGACCTTGGTCTTATTAAGACAGGTTTAGAGCTTGCCAAAAGTGGGAAGACAGAATATTAGTATTAAACAAAAAGGAACAAAAGAGGCAAATGCCATTCTTCATCTGTTATTGTGTTCAATGATAATAACCTCTCTGAACCACACTCAACTGTGGCAGTGAGCCACAGGCCATTGATCTCTGCCATCTAATCAGCTACAACAACTTTGAGATAAATCTAATTCCAAGATGTGTGGTACCATAGCTTTTGGTTAATCTACACAGATATGTATCTAAGATTGACCTAAGCTTCTTCTGGATGTGCATGGTCTGGAAGAAAATCCACTACAAGTGTAATTGGGAAAGCATGCCTGCTACACAGATTCAAATGATTTCCATACATGTCCTGCTTTACACATCAGTGACAAAAGGCTTCCCCTGTGCGGAAGATTCCATTTTTAGGCCTCCAGTCAAAAAAGTCACATAAGCATACAATAGGGTTTTATTATCCTATCCCCCACATTGCCGTGCGAGGAAGACAGATCTCCAATCTGAGGAGAACAAGCGGTTTCTTTAAAAGATCCTGTTTCTGGGACTAATCTGGTAAACTCCTATAAATGCTCCTCAGCATCCCAGATGGAAGGAATTAGCAGCACCAGACAATGCAGGGAGGCCTTTAAGCCCATGATATACCTCTGAGATTAATTAACTTCCAACTTTAGATGATATTATAGAATCTATGGTTGCTACACAACCATGTCTTCAACTCCATTAGACAGTTTTGTGCCATGGACCAGACGCAGAGCTGAGGTGCTTAGCAAGGCACTGTCTTCCATAATGCATGTTGGCCTCATCCTTACTCTGACAGCACTTAAGAAGCCCACAGCCATTTGAGTGACAAAGATCTCATCTATTTTTCATTTTTGACTCTAACTGTGTGAGGGAAGATCTTATGTGCCATAGAGTGTGTGTATGTGTGTGTGAACGGCTGTGCGTGTGTGCAGGGACAATTAGAAATATGTTGTTGGACAACAGCCTTGGATTTACTCACAAATTATCTCAACTCTGGAGCAAGCTGTGAGCGTCTGTGTGTGTGAGTCACAGTTTTTAATGAGTTCTTTTCATGCAGTCCTCCGCAGCTTCACTCGCTGGCGCTGCAGATTCACTATTCTGCTCTTACAAATCTCTGTGCTCGAGTATATGTGCAGGGATAAAGCCTCTAACTGAAGCAAGATGAAGGATATATATAACGAGAAAGGAACTATACCTTTAAGAGGAAGAAAACAGGCAATCTCCCACCAGTAAGAAATCTGTATCAAATTGTTTTGTGGAAATGACCCAGAGTGGACAGCTCAGATCTCCATCTCTGTCTGTGTCAGAGAGCTTAGTTTCTGAGTCTCCCAATCATCCATCCAGCTTTCTTTTAAATGAATTTTATTTGACGTATTTTAAAATATATTAACATAACTACTATAATACATGATCAATCATCCAGATAACACAAAGACAATGATATGGTCCAAAATGAATTAATGTGAAGCAGAGTCACAAAATTTTAAAAGCGCTTTGTCTGATTTTAAGATGTTGGTCAAAGTTGTTTCATCATATAAAAGCTAGATCTCAGATTTGAATTTGGTATGTGCCAGTTTACGTTAAGAATCTTTTGACAGATCTTCTCCACATGACAAGTTTCAGTCCTAAAACGAGGCAGGGCTACATAATCCATTAACATAGCATTAGCTCAAACTTTTAAGCTTCTTCAGACAAGTCATCTGCAGTATTTGGCAGGGTCTGAGGTAGGGAGCTGCTTATTGCACATTAAGTACTTTTAGACACAAGAACTGAATATGTGGTGAGAGATGCATTAGGAGACAGACTGTCAAAGACATTTGCTCTCTCATGGATGCCACCTTGTATTGATTTCTATAGTCTTTTAATTTAAGGGAACTTTCGCTTAAGGCTGGAACAAATGTGAGAAAAGGCTGGCTGCATATTCAGCTGTTAATGCTACAATCATGTTCAATTAAATATGCATGAGTCCACACATTTAAAGATAGAGCCTTTGAATTGGCTTGTGTTTGGTTGTTATTAAATAATTAGGATCTGCAAAGAAAAAAAACACAGCACAATGTTAAAATTGTTTCTGATGATTAGCACGTGGGAAAAGTCATGAATCCATTTGTTGGAGAGCGTGAATAAGACAGAGCGGGGACAATTAATCCCTCAGAGGCTCCAACTGACAGACCAAGTAGGAACAGCTCGTTCCTGGCTACATGACCTTGTGGAATAGCCTTGAAAAGCACAGGTGAGCACTCTGCTGCTTGATAACTTTCCCCTGGCTGCATGTGCTAAGTGAAAGTGCTGTTTTCAGCTGTGGAGATGTTAGGCTGCAGGTTGATGGCATGCAGAGAGAAAAGCGGGAAGAGTACAAGGTAACTCTGTTGAGCAGGCCGAGGGCACCTGGTGTCAAGCTCATTAACCTCGGTAAAAGAAATGTTACAATGAAACAGACGATATGCACGGCACCAGGTCACATCCTGAAGTGCAGCTCCTTGTAAAGCCTGAACTCTAACCAACTGACACAGCACCATCGGCATTTCATATATTAAAGACCTTTTTCTCTGAAGTGGTCAGATAGTTTTTGTGAGAAGAATGGGGAATTGTGTATGATACTGTAAGTAGATTTAAATATGCAAATGCAAAGCTGGCTCTAGCTGGGCTGTGAGGGATGAGCTTGCTGTGTGTCTTATGATGGAGGTCATTATACTGCTACCAAGGCTTCTCAGCATATCTTCATTTATAATGTTTTTCATTCAGTCTTGTATAGTCCTGACCTGTTTAAACAAAGCCTTTGTCCCTGGCAGACGCAATCAGAGTGATGAGTAAACACATACACTATGTCTATCTTGCCTATTAATCTGGGCACCCAGCTGTGAGCAGGGCTTTGCTGCCCTATCTCCTCCGGTCCACACAGTAGCCTGTTGGTATTGCTGCCCATGTTTAGATTTCATCAAGAGCTCAGGATTGTTTCAGCACAGCACAGATCAGAGCACACTGGGGAGTAGATTGTGTGAAAATCTTGAACACACCCTTTGGCATGACAGGACCTCTTTTAGATTTAGGAGGTCTTCAATTTAAATTTTATTTCAACTGTTAATTACATTATGTGATTGTTGGTCTTTAGCTATGATCTCAGCAATAATCATAATTACGTTTTTTAACATTTTTGGTAACTGGCTATCATAACATTAGGTAGCAGGGCTGTAGCACTGGGCTGTATTAGACTGTACAGATATACCCCAGACAGTATAAAAGATGGATGTAGCCTCCAGGTCTGAAAGTGAAGCCAGTGGGGAAGTGCCTTAAGTATATAGGAAAACGGCCCTCTGACTGGACTTCTGTAAACACTTTCATGATGAGTTTATGGGTTCAGTCATTCCTCCCAGGTCATACTAGATACAACCCCAATTCCAAAAAGGTTGGAACACTGTGTAAAATATGAATAAAAACACAATACAATGATTTGTAAATCTCACAAACCAATATTTTATTCATAAACAACATAGAAAACACATCAAATATTGAAAGTGAGACATTTTACTATTTTTTCTAAAATGCTATCTCATCTTGAATTTGATGGCAGCAACAGGTCTTGGAAAAAGTTGGGACAAGGGCAACAAAAGGCTGGTAAGTGGTGCTAAAAAGAAACAGCTGGAGGAGGTGATTAGGTATGAAAAGAGCAACTTAGAGAGGCAGAGTCTTTCAGAAATAAAGATGGGCAGAGGTTCAGCAATCTGTCACAATTTGCATCTACAAATTGTGGAGGAATTTCAGAATTATGTTCTTCAACATAAAGTTGTGAAGACTTTGAGTATTCTATCATCTACACTGCATAATATCTTTAAAAATTCAGAGAATTGTTGGACATTCCTGTGTGCAAGGGACACGGCTGAAAACCAATACTAGATGCTTGTGATCTTTGGGCCCTCAGGCAGCACTGCATTGCAAACAGCCATGATTCTATCATGGAAATCACTTGATGGGCTCAGGAACACTTTTAGAAATCATTGTCTGTGAGCACAGTTCGCCATGCCATCCACAAATGCAGGTTAAAGCTCTGTCATGCAAAGAAGAAGCCATATGTGAACATAATCTAGAAACACCACTGTCTTCTCTGGGCAATAGCTCATTTAAAATGGACTGAGGCAAAGTGGAAGACTGTTGTGGTCAGATAAACTGAAAATTGAAATTCTTTTTAAGAATCATGAATGTCCTGTCCTCTAGACAAAAGAGGAGAGGGACCATCTGGCTTGTTATCAGTACTCAGTTCAAAAACCTGCATCTCTGATGGTATGGGGGTGCATTAGTGCCTACACGGTAGTGATAGTTTGCACAACTGGAAAAACTTCATCAATACTGAAAGGTTTTAGGATTTAGAGCAGCATATGCTCCCCTCCAGTCTTTTTTTCAGGGAAGGCCTTGCATGTTTCAGCAAGACAATGCTAGACCGTGTACTGCAGCTATTACAAAAGCATGACTTCGTAGTCCGGGTCCAGGTACTGGACTGGCCTGCATTTCACCAACTGAAAACAATAATGAAACACAAAATATAACAAAGAAGACCCAGGACTGTTGAGCAATCAGTCAAGAATAGAACAACATTCCTGACCCAAATGTCCAGCAGTTGGCCTTCTCAGTTCCCAGATGTTTATGGATTGTTGTTAAAAGAAGAGGGGATGCTACAGAGTGGTAAATAAGGCCCTGTCTGAACTTTTTTTGAGATGTGTTTCTGCCATCAAATTCAAGATGAGTCAGTTTCTTCATGAAATAGTAAAATGTCTCACTTTCAACATTTGATAGGTTTTCTATGTTCTTTGGTGAATAAAATATTGGTTGATGAGCTGTGCAATTCATTGCATTGTATTTTTATATATTTTATGCAGCGTCCCAACCTTTTTGGAATAGGGGTTGTAAAATATTAAGACCATTTTGTAAATGTTGTTCATTCTAAGTTTTAGAAAGGAGGATTATCCAGTATATGCTCATTCACTAAACACTTGTGATTGACAAGCTACTAGCCAGTGAGTGTGCAGGTTCATAGTCACATCTGGTTTCAGTGTCTATCTTCTATTACTTTTTTTAAATATTGCTTTAAAATAGCTAATAAAGGGGCCTCTGAGTGTATCTCCTTGGTGTTTGTTTTGACTTGTTTATTTTAACTGTTAAAGACTGTGATTATCAACAAAAGACAAAAAAGAAAATGTTTCGGTTTATTTCACTGCCATGATAGAACTGCTCCTTCGTAATACTGTCCTTAAGATGGTACATTTTTGGTTATGACTGATAATATCATTAATTAAACCAAAGCATTATCTGTGTGTGATATCACTTCAATTCCAGTTGCCACCCAGACAGTTTACCAGCTCAGGGACTAGCATTGTTGACATTTTGATTGGTTAACATTATTAGTCACCATCATGCACAAATGTTGTTGATAAACGTCAAGTTAATTTCATATATATATTAAAAAAAATTCCCCTCTCGCCCCTGCGGGCGGTCTATCCTTCAAGCTCGGGTCCTCTACCAGAGGCCTGGGAGCTTGAGGGTCCTGCGCAGTATCTTAGCTGTTCCTAGGACTGCGCTCTTCTGGACAGAGATCTCAGATGTTGTACCTGGGATCTGCTGGAGCCACTCGCCTAGCTTGGGAGTCATTGCACCTAGTGCTCCGATTACCACTGGGACCACTGTTACCTTCACCCTCCACATCTTCTCGAGCTCTTCTCTGAGCCCTTGGTACTTCTCTAGCTTCTCGTGTTCCTTCTTCCTGATGTTGCTGTCATTCGGTATCACTACATCTATCACTACGGCCGTCTTCTTCCGCTTGTCTACCACCACTATGTCCGGTTGGTTAGCCACCACCATTTTGTCCATCTGTATCTGGAAGTCCCACA
>VUQH01014077.1:0-20721 GCA_015106775.1 Etroplus canarensis
GAAGAAGAAAGTGCAGGCAGGGTGGAGTGGGTGGAGACGAGTGTCAGAGGTGCTTTGTGACAGAAGGATAGCAGCAAGAGTGAAAGGGAAGGTTTACAAGACAGTAGTGAGACCTGCTATGATGTATGGTTTGGAGACGGTGGCAGTGAAAAAAAGACAGGAGGAGGAGCTGGGAGGTGGCAGAATTGAAGATGCTGAGATTTTTGCTGGGAGTGACCAGGATGGACAGGATTAGGAATGAATACATCAGAGGGACAGCTCATGTTGAGAAGCTTGGAGACAAAGTCAGAGAGGCAAGGCTGAGATGGTTTGGACATGTTCAGAGGAGGGATAGTGGATATATTGGACAAAGGATGCTGAAGATGGAGCTGCCAGGCAGGAGGAGAAGAGGAAGACCACAGAGAAGATTCATGGATGTAGTGAAGGAGGACATGCAGAGGGTTGGTGTGAGGGAAGAGGATGCAAGGGATAGGATGAGATGGAGGCAGATGATCAGCTGTGGCGACCCCCAACGGGAGCAGCCGAAAGAAGAAGAAAGATATCAATATATGCTCAGGTTTCACTGTACGTCACTGCTTGAGGTAAATGAAGATTATGTCTAAGTAAACACACACAAAAAAGACAGAGTCAGATTGGGAAAAGGTCCTTTATTCAAAGCACATACAAGAAGTCCTGGTGGTGAGGCAGATGCTGAAACTAAAGCAACAGGAAGTAATTTAGTATTTTTTTTCAATAAAAAAGTGAATACAAAGTTTGTCAGGATTTTTTTCCCCACACAGGCACCTGCAGAGTTTTAGGGGAAGCCCTGTCTCATTCACCTATTCAGAAAATTATATCAGCACTAGATTAGATAAGCTTACTTATATTGAGAGGTGGGAAGTACCAAAAAACAAAAACTTCATTACTGTACTCAAGTAGAGTTTTCAGGCATCTGGACTTTTCTTGAGTATTTATTTTCCTGACAACTTTTTTATTTTTATTCCCTACATTTTAACACAAATCTCTTTACTTTCTACCCTGTACATTTTCCAAACAGGGTCATTGCTTCAGGTTGTATTTTAGGAAAGTTACTGATTATTTCTCATCATTGCACACCTCCCCATCATCAAACTGACTTGAAACTAAATGAAAGGAATTATAAGACATTGAAGTGCTTCTTGCATGCAGCTGATGTAAAATTTCTGTTTAGATGTGGAAACAAATTCCTCCATCTTCAGTGCAACAGCAAATGTTCTTCAAAGAGCTACTTTTTACTTTTATACTCTGAGTACATTTCAGAGACTTTACTTTTTATTTTTTCCCTACTTTTTAAAGTTGAGTCAGTGCTTCCGCTTGAGTAAGGAATGTGTGTACTTTTGCCAACTCTCCTCATGATAAGGTGCATCAATATCCAATTATGTTCAAAATATTTCTCACATCATAATAGAATGTACTTAAAGTTCAGAGCTGAGTGTATCATTTATTTATACTGATGTATAGAAGTATAAACACCATGTTGATGTTGTAGGAGTTCGACTGCTTCATAATAGTGCATTATATATGACAAAGTCTGAGATTAGTAAGCATGTAAACACAGCCACTTTCATTTATTTAACCTCCAATTATTCTAAAGCATAACGTTTGTAGTGGAAATAGTTATGGAAATGCCAGCAACACTCCACCTGACAGGAGGCGTAATTAGATAGAGCAAATGCAGGTTCCTGTGTGGGTGAGCATTGCCTTTCATTTGCACAGTATAGTTGTATAGTTACAGTCCCCTCCAAAAGAACTGGAACAGCAAGATCAGTTCATTTGTTTTTGCTGTGGACTGAAGACATTTGTGCATGAGATCGAGAGGTGGATATAAGAAAAGAGATCAGATATCCAGATTTGTTCTCTGGCTATTACATCTAGACAACACAGAACATAACACCCAGTTTTACAAGTTAGCAAAATTATGGGCTCATGAAAAGCGACCGGTATTTCTTGATACCCAGGTGTGTCATATAAGATTGATTGTTTAATCACTGAGTAGCCCTCAGTTTAAGCTCTGCTTTTCACCTGTGAAGACTGCATTTGTAGTTAAGAAGCGTAGCTCAACATGAAGGCCAGAGAGCTGTCTATGTGAGAAAAGCATGCCATTCTGAAGCTGAGAAAAGGGGGAAATCCATCAGAGCTACTGTATTAAATAATAATAATAATTATTATTATTATTATAAATAACATGACTTATATCAAAATTTGGAATGAGAAATTCCCCAAAAGAAGTCTGTACCATCATGGACAACCTCCAGAGAGTGGGGGTGGAAACATCACAATCAGCTGTTTGAAGGAGGTTAAGGAACAACAACACAGAGGCCATGCTGCAGGATGCAAACCATTCATCGGCAGTAAAAATCAGAAAGCCAGACTGGAATTTGCAAGAAAGTGCAGAGAAAAGCCACAACAGTTCTAAAACATAATTTTATGGCCTGTTGAGACAAACATTAACCTCCACCAAAGGCTGAAGTATAGAGAAAGAAATGATCTGCTCATGATCCTAAAAATAAAAACTCATATGTGAAGCATGGAGGAGGTTGTGTCATGGCTTGCACTGCTGCTTCTGGAACAGATTTGTTCATTTTTATTGGTGATGTAACTCATGATGATAGCACAGTGAATGCAGAAGTGTACAGAAACATATTGTCTACCGATTTATGGAGAAAGGCATCCAAACTAATTGGGAGAAACTTTATTATGCAGCAACACAATAATCCAAAACACCACCACCTGAACAAAGGAGTTCATCGGGGAAAATGGAAGATTTTGAACTGGCTAAGTCAATCAGCCAGATCTTGACCCAAATAAACATGCATTTCACATCCTGAAGAGAACATTGAAGGGAGAAACCCTGCAAAACAGACAATTAAAAAATACAGTGGTAAAAGCTGGGAAACAAATAACCAATAAAGAAGCAAGAAATCTGGTGGAGTCTGTGTGTCGTAGGTTTGATGCAGTTATGGCAAGCAAGTTAAATATTAAGTATTTTTGACTTTAATTTAGTTAAAAACATTCATACTTTAGCTAATTTGAAAAACACACAGATGTAAATACCAGGAATTAAAAGCTGAAACTCTAACTTCTCTTCTCATATTGATTTTTGTTCTCACATAGTACACAGCAGAAGCAAATTAACCAGCCTTGCTGTTCCATTACGTTTTGGTTTTGACTGGAGTAAAAAGTTGAGGAAACCAGGGACATTTGTAACATTTTTTGTTTACAGTTTCCTCCATTGCTTATAGAGTATTAGTAATACTTGAACCCCATAGCCATCTTTTGCTGTATGGGCATTCAATGTTGAAACACAAGCCCCTTCCACAATAGGAGGGCTGCATCAGAAGGGCATTCAGTGTAAAATCTTCACCAAATTTTCTATGGCTGTGGGTTAATTATATGAGCATTCAGTAATAACACTGTATATGTATTCCCACAAATACAGGCATTAGATTATAATACTAAATAACCCACTGCAACCTTACTTTGGATTTCTTTTTCTTTTCTTTTTTTGTATATTTTTAAAATACATTTTGATTTTCAACATCCTCAGGCTTTAGGTCTAACTTCATGAAAATGTATAAAATATTCACTCATTCTCTCAATCTCTAATGTTGTTTTAACCTCATAAAATAAGACAGACACAAAAAGTGTTCAATGAGCGCCTATATTTGAACAAAAACACACTTGTTATAACACACTCTTTTTAAAATTAATTGTAATTTGTTAATTTTTACAGCTATAAAATTTTGGAATGATCTGCCCAGTCAGTTACGTGTCTGAGATAATAAAACTGCTTTTAAAACCGGGGTAAAAGAACATTTATTTCATACATTGGCCCAAAAATAAAAAAATGCATTCCTTTTTTATTAGTTTACTCTTATTTACTTTGCAATTTTGTATAAATGGCATTATTTATAATTATTTGTAATTTCTTTTTATTTATAATCACTATGTACGTGTATATTTGTGGATGACATGGCAAACTGTGTTCACAGACCCCCATTTCTGAAAGGTTTCCTGAGCCCATGCAATGATTTCCATGACAGAATTATGCTTGTTTGCAGTGCAGTAGGGCCTGAAGGCTCAAAGATCACAAGCATCCAGTACTGGTTTTTGGCTGTGTCTCTTGCACACAGAGATATCTCCAGATCCTCTGATTCTTTTGATGATATCATGTACTGGAGATGATGGCAAATTCAATGTCTTTCCATTTTTACATTGAGGAACATATTTCTAAAATTGCCTCACAATTTGTAAGGGGCACAGTTTCTGGAAGATTGCTGAACCTCTGCCCATCTTTAAGGTGCTTGTTTTATACCCGATCACATGACGGCCTGTTGCCATTTGATCTAATTAGTTTCAACATGTTCCTGAAGCTGTTTCTTTTGTAGCACCTCTCACTTTTCCAGCCTTACACGATCACTCAAAAGTTTGGACACGCTTGGCCATACTCCACTGTGGCCAAGCGTGTCCAAACTTTTGACTGGTAGTGTACATCTGGGGTCACAATGGAAATAAGTTTCACACTTATTTGTGCTACCCTGGTATTTACATTTATTTGAAATTCTACATGTATATATTTATGCCGGATAAAATCAAAATCTGTCAAAGTGAAGGTCTTTTTTTAAAAGAAAGCTGATTGTGCTTGTTGTGTTGTTGTATTATATGAAACAGCTGGATGAACTGTGATGTTTTCCTCTGCAGGAGTTGAGCTACACTGGGACACTTGAGGAAAGGGAGCGTTTTGTCCTCTGCAAACCTGCGCACTGAAGTTGCTCAGTCCGGGAGTTTTCTTGCGTCCATTCGAAAAACTTGTCGGGCCAATCCGTGTTCGGCTCCGGTACAGTGGCTCCTCCCCCGTCCCGCCCTCCCACATGTAACGTTACCAGCCTCTCTGCCTCTCTGTTGCATTGTCTCATTGGGGACGCAGCGCACGGAGTCCGGCCCTGCGGGCAACTCCAGTGGATCCGCAAGCTTTTAAGTGACAGGAAAGTGGGACAATGTCCACGGGAAATCAATCCTGGGATAATATGAGTCACGGCTCTTTGATGTTTCTTCGGTCCGCCGCTGGATGCATTCGTCTCATCCCTGTGTCAGTCAGCGGGGCTGCCTGAAGCCGCAGGCTGCATGGCACATGACAAACGGCCAGAGTGTGCCGCTGTCCTTAATGCTCCGTTATATCAAGCCGCTGCTATGCTGATGTCACTCGTCCGGACCTGTGGCGCTGGACCCTAGCCCGCTCGTTCCTCTGTATCCGTTGCGCGGTAACCGAGAGGCGGTCAGCGGTGCGCCCTGTTGGAGGATGGCCGCCCGCCGCAGCTGCGTGAACTCGCTCTGGTCTGGCACCGAGCGCGTCCGCATCGGAGAGCGCCTCAAAGCGACGCTGGCCGGGGTCCTGGAGCTGGAGGTGCTCAGGTGCAAACACCTGGAGATGGTGGACGCCGCTCTGGAGGACCGGGCGCCCGTCGCCGCCGACGCCGAGAAGCCACGGGCGGAGGAGGAGGAGGAGGAGAGAGGAACCCCGGAAAGCGTCGCCTTGGATGCCGGGCAAGGCTCTGCGACATCCCGCGGGCAACAGGTCAGTCAGCGGGCCGGGATCCACATACAGGTTATTAAATATGAATGTGGGTGTGATGGTGATCTGCCAACAAGCCAGTCCCTCTGCGACTCACTAGACAGATTTGATCGCGCACGGCCGTGCCGAGAGCTGAATACCCAATTGAATGAGATGGTGCCGGAGACCGAGCCAAGCATGCAGCCCGGTCATCACAGCCAGCAGCAGTGTGCGAGAATGTCACATGGAGCAAATGTCATTGGGGTCAGGGAACCGGGGCTGGCTCCGCGCCCTGCCTCATGGTCAGAAAGACACATGTGGTGCTCAGATCAGGTGTAGATATTAATACACAAGCCAGCAGCCAGCAGTGCTGCATTTTTTTGGCTCAGCATTGAAAGCTCATCGGCTCTAAAGGTCACTTTGGCACCCCGTTCGCTTTCAAATGAGTCTGATAACAATATAAATATCAGCTCTATCACTGTTTGTGAAACCCTGAACGCTCCAGTGGAGTGTGACCAACCAAAGAGGGTTAGGCTGTCTTCAAACACCCATTTTAACTCATCTGCCTAAACCTGCCTTGAAATGGATAAACAGGTCTCTTGTGTGGAGAATGTGGGTTGACATGTAGGCTGATACAGGGGGACAGGATGGGAACAGGTCCCATCCTGAGGCCTGGGGCCCCGAGGCTGTGGCTGGTCTGGTCCATTATTTGTGAACCTAATTTCGAAGCTGAGAAGTCATCAACATGTGAAATGTGCTGAAAATGAGATGATTTAAGATGACTGTGGGTGCACCCACCCAGTGAATTTTAAGAAACACAATTAATCTAAAATGGCAACAGGCAAGAAAGTGCTGAATTTTAAGTGGAACAGGGATGAGCCCTTGCTACAGGGCACACGTTTTGACATGTATTTACTACATCCACAGCCACTTTTTAATGAAACAGTCCATTTCCAGCATTATAATAAGAGTTTTAAAGTCCAAACACTGGCAAAAAAAAAAAATCAGAAACTCGCCTTATCTATGTATTGACTGCATTGCACATGAAGTGTTGTGTTATTTTGTAATAAAGAAGTGTCCCACGGTTTATCGCTGGAACATTTCCAGACTTGATAAACTGGTGATATGATTAGTTCAGGTTGGATTTTGAGCAGCCGTGTTTTCAAGTAAAATGCCAGACATATTTCAGCTTAAGAATGTTAATCTATAATGAAAATCATAAGGTTTTCAGTTCTAGGAAGCACCACAGCTTTTTTCTGTGATTATACAGCGCCGAATCGGAAACATAACAGTAACCTCCATTACATAGATGCCTAGTTCCCTGAAAATAGAGTCTTTGCAGCAGTGGTTTTGTTGCAAAAGATAAAATTATCATCAGAGATACTGTACATTATGTGCAGACCTGTTTTCCTTGGAACTAAACCTCAGTCCTTTACAAATAAAGTGCATTGCTGTGCATGTTATTTTTCACCAAATCAGTTTGTCATGGATTATTTCTGGATTGTTTCCAGGGTCTGCTGATTTTTTTAAAAATTCAGCTATGAAACAAGCCATGGATAGCTACATGAACAATATTCAGTCTGAGAAGCTAACAAATGCTTCATCATGGTCGCTTTGGGCAAACTGTTATTACACCGTGAATATGTGTTCTTGATATCAGTGAGTGGTATTAGTCAGCCGCCCACAGCATATTAATACATTTTCTGTTTAAGTCGGGCTACAGCCGAGGTCACCTTTGCGGAATATTGTATTTATTTGCCAAAATGATATGAAATCATATCCCAGAATAGGCTGCAGAAGAGAAACAGAAAACATTGGAAATAATCAGTGCAGGGACAGAAGTCACAGTTCCATCTGAGAGAGGGCATCCGCATGGAAGTGCTTCCATAATGTGCTGCCTTCCACACCACCCACCCAGCAGCATCTCCTCTGTAGTTCCTCCCGTGGTGCTGAGAGATCCTGTGGAGAGGCCAAGCAGCACTGCTCATTCTCACCTCTGAAGGGAGCTGCCAGTGTAGCAGAGCAGGCATGCTGGCACACTACCCTTTGCCCTTGCTGGCCTTCATCAGCACACACAAGCATTTGCATAAAAGGAAACAAACTGCTGTCCTTGTTGTCGCAAAAGCGACAACATGTAGCTGAAACATTGCAGCAAATTGAGAGAGAACAAGGAAGAGAAAGCAGACTGTTACCTGCTGCTTTATTTACTAGAATCAGGATAAAGTTTTATACACAAACTCATTATATTCATTTTGCCTGTAGTCACTGGTCATTACTTTGAAAATCATCGGTTGTTCAGCCTTTTTTGTAAACCAAGGATTTGGTGACTCATAACATAATGCGCTCTACTGTAGCTCTGGCTTTTTTTCTTTAAAAAAAATCTCTAGAAATGTGATTCACCTTTTTTCTCACTAATAAAAAAGAGATGGACAGAAGTCATCACTGAGCAAATCCATGTTTAGTAGGTCAGGATTACAACTGTGGTGTCATCTGTGCTGGAAAAATCAGTTTAAAGTGACTGTATTGTACAGCATGCAGGCTTTTGAGCAAAATATCTTTTTCAAAAACAATGCTTCTCTAGTATGAAAAGAAAACATTTAATTTGCATCAATATGAATAATTCAGATATGTGCAATTGGTTGTATTAACAGAACAAGCTGTGAGTTGTTGAATCATTACTAAATGTTTTTCATTATGTTTTTTTGCATGTATTGTAGAGACTAGACGAAAACTTCTCAGCAACTCTTCAAGGCTGAATGTTGGTGGAATCCAGTTTGTTGCCATTCGGGGTTTTAAGATAAAACTGTCTTTGCTAAACATAACGCAGGAGTGGGTGAAGGAGGGAATATGCTGCAGAGCTTTAATGAATTCACATATAAAACAACTGCAGTGATTAATCAACATACTGTAGGAAATTAATCAGCAGCTATTTTAATAATCAAATTCTTTTAGGACTGACTAAAGCTGGTCAGGCTGAATATATCTGGGTTTTGTGCTACTGGTTGGACAAAAAGCAACTGAAGTCCTTATGTTAGTCTTCATGAAACAGAAATGTGTATTTTAAATTTATTTCAGATGCCTTAAAGACCAAACAGCTACTCAGTTACCCATAAAATTAATTATTGTTAGGGATAATTGTCTGATAATGCCCCAATAAACAGGACCACAGTGCTGTGTGTGAAGGCAGCCTGTCTTGAAATCAGGTTGGAAAGCGTCATCTTACATGGACAGTCATTACCTTGGCTTGTGGTGTGGGACACCTTTTGTCTCCCCCTTTTTTGCCTCAGGGTCTTTCTGAGCTCACAGGATAAAGTCTGTATATTGATACCTTTATGTCCTTATGTTTTGGGAATTATTCAGAAAAGCTGGATGAATGTGAACATTCAAAGTGTGGTCCGTCTTTACATTTCAATACCATATTAATAATGTATGAAATAATAAACAGTGCGGTAAGTAGAACGAGCAGGCACTTCACACCGAACACTCGCTCCATCCTACACTGTTTGACCAAATTATTCTGCCTCAACATGGCAACCGCTGTAATTTGTTCTCGCTGATGACATAATGCACCTATTAAGAGGAGGTGTATTGCTTGTGCAGCTGCGATCACTGTATTATTATTATCCAATCGACCCATACATTTTCTACATGTTGTTCCAGAGGGGGTTGCACTCCTCCCTCACATGCATGGACTATCATGTTACAGACCTCGGAACAGACCATCACCCATTTTTCCTCTGATTTGATCGTGCACTAGTCACTGTGTATCATTATAGCCTGTAATGTGAAATATGTTGTTCAGATAGCATTTCTGCAGATATTGACACTTTCAGGGGACTTTTAAAAGCTTGTGTCACATCTTTACATAGGCAGAATAAGTTAGGGTTCTTTTAAAATGCGGAATTCATGTGTGGAAGTCACACCAATGTTGGACTGTGTGTGTGTTCAGGCTGAGGATGAGTTAAATATTTCGCCAGGCCTGTTGTGCTGTTGTGGGTCTGTGTGGGAGGAGAAGCGAGCGAGAGTTAGAGAGCGAGCAGCTGTAGCTATGGTGAGTAGGGGGTGGCTGGCTCGAAGGATATTATAGCAGAAGTGGGGGGGGGGTATTTGTTAAAGAGAGTGTGGGGGAGGTGGGGGTCCTTCAAGATGCCCTTCTCTCTCACCCGGCAACCGCTCGCCCCCCTACCCACCTCACCTCACTCTCCCTACGCCGCCTTCACTCACTCAGTGACTCACTCTGTTATTTCTCTGTCTCTTTTTTTGTCCCTCTCACTTAGTTTTGGTCACCCACTCAGCCAGGACTCACTGTAGATTCACAGGGGAAGGACAGGATCTCACAGAGCTGAGAGGAAGAGATAAACTGAAGACTGATCAAAGTCTGAAACTCTTACACACTTTTTCCTTCCTTCCTTCTTTCTTTCCTCTGCAGTCCATCCCCCTTTACCTTCTGTCACTCTGGAAGCTCTTTGTTACGTCATCTGTCTTCTGCCATTATACTCTGAATCCCCCTCCTCTCCTGTCACCCCAGTGAGTCACTACCTGTATTGTTTCCTCAGTAACAAGAGGGTTGATCAGCAGCGCCACTCACAGTGTTTCTGTTGTCTGAGCCTGATCACACTAATGCAGGGTCTCTTGGCTGCTGTCCTAAAGGGATGGGCAGGGGATTTGGAGGAGGGAGGTGGGGGGTTACTCTACTGAGCCTTTACTAATCTGGGAAATGGAGGCACTTTGCTAACTTGATGGGGCGATTGTTATTCTTGTTGCTGTTGTGCATGAGGCCTCATTCCGGACTGTTCCAGTAAGTGTGGTGTGACGTCATTGGAGTGTGTGCCTGATACATGATATTGTGGACGTACAGCCCAATACATGGGTCTTATAGTGTATCTGGTATGGCCAAAATATGCAGAGGATCAAGCTGAGTTTTTAAAGCAGTGGCCTTACTGTCAGCGGTGGAAAATACGCTTGAGTGCTTCATACCATTTGACGTACAGTTAGGACCAAAAGTATTTAGATAGTAACACATTTTTTTGCTCATTTTGCTTCTGTACACAACATCAGTGGATTTTAAATCAAGCAATCAAGATGTGATTGAAGAGTAGACTTTCAGCTTTAAATCAAGGAGTTTGACAAAAGTATTGCATTGACTGTTTAGGAAGTACAGCCATTTTTATGCATAACCCCCCACTTTCAGAGGCTAAGCAGTAATTGGGCAATTGACTGATAAGCAGTTTCATGGCCGGGTGAGGCCTGTTCTCTTTATTTCTTGACAACCTAAACAGATAAACGATCTGGAGTTGATTCCAAGTTTGAAATTGCATTTGAAACTTTCAATATGACATCCAAAGGGCTGTTGATGCAACTCATTTTGGATGGAAAGCCAAAATTAACCTATCATGGGGATAGTATAAAAACTGTAGGAGTGGCCAGCTCAACGACACCAAAAGGCCTGGAAGACCACAGAAGTTAACTAAAGTTGTGGTGGTGTACCTTTCATCTGCTCCCTTGTGTTCTCCACCAAGGGGTCGCCACAGTGGATAGTGGATGAACACAGAATTCTTTCCTTGGTTAAGATAAACCCTTCATAACATCTACTCAAGTCAAGAACACTCAAGGAGGTTGGTGTATGACTGTCAAAGTCTAAAAATCAAGCACTGCCTTCATAAATGTAAACACAACAAAATGCAAACCACTGGTTACGCTCAAGAACAAGACGACCAGATTAGAATGATAGGACGTATGAAGGAACTCAGCAGCTCGTGAGCCAAAGCATACCACATCATCTGTCAAACATAGTGGAGGCAATGTTGGGTGTGGTCACACATGACTGCCAGTCAAGCCAGGTCACTAGTTTATATTGATAATGTGACTGCTGCGGGGTAGCAGGGTGTAATCTGAAGTGTAAAAACTATAATCTTTGCTCAGATTCAACCAAATGCTGCAAAATTGATTAGATGGAACTTCACAGTACAAATGGCCCAAAGCGTATTGCAAAAGCCACCCCAAAGTTTCTCAAGGCAAAGAAATGGGATGTTCTTCAATGGGCAAGTCAGTCACCTGATCTAAACCCAACAGAGCAGCTTTTTAGCTGCTGAAGACAAAACTAAAGACAGAGAGACCCACAAGCAAACAGCAACTGAAGACAGCTGCAGCAAAGGCCTGACAGAGCATCTCAAGGGCAGCAACACAGCATAATGTCCATGGGTTTAAGACTTCAGGCAGTCATTGACTGCAAAGGATTTTCTTCTAAGTATTAAAAACAATCCTTATATTTAAAATATATTAGTTTGTCCCATTTCTTATGAGCCTCTGAAAATCGGGGACTATGTATAAAAATGCTGTAATTTCTAAAACGATAAGGCAATTCTTTTATTAAACCCTTGAATTAAAGCTGAGAGTCTGCAGTTCAGTCATACTGTGGTGGTGTGCAGAGACAGAATTACAAAACTTGTGTCATTGTCCAAAAACCTATAGACCTAACTGTACTTTGTTATTTTACTTTACTGGGCAATGTCAGGGTTTTTATGTTACTGTCACAATTTTTTATCCAATAGCAATAGTTAGTATTTATTTCAAAGATGCAATTTTTGAAGTGGGTGGGACCGGTAGCACTTCTATTTGTATCCTTCTTCAGGGTCTTCCTGAGGGCTACATCTCATACTTTGTGCAGTAATATATATTAGCCAAGTAAGTATTTATGATAGCAAATAACTGATCTGTAGATTTACTTCCAAAGTTGAATTTGAAAAAATGTAAGTATTTCTTTAACTGTTTGTTATTGATAGTCAATGGTTCAATCCCTGGCTCCTCCAGTCACATGCTGGAGTGTCCTTGGGCAGAATATCAAGCCCAAAATTGCCCCCAAAGCATCCATTACTGAATGTGCGCATTTGAATGGGTGTGTGTAGCTTGCAGTGTAAAAGCAGTCTGGGAGGTCGATAACACTAAAACAGTTTTATTTAGATTCCAGTCCATTCATGCACTTCAAATTTGCTGCCTTTGTATATTAAGGGACAGTAAATCAATATAACAGACTTCTGGTAGAATCACAATCACTCTTGCTGAATTTGAGCATCACGGTCGTATGTTATGCACCTAAAGCATCTGTCCTAAAGACAATACATAACAGTGTGACATCAGGTCAATTATTCTATGCTTGTGTGCATCCAGGGTGGACAGAATTCCTCAGTTTATCGAGATGGAGTGTATTTACATGTGGCCAAGATGTTTAATGTTAGTCCTGATGATAAACACCGTGTCTGGTTTTTTCCAGTCGTCCACTGACTCCTTGTCAGACATTTTGATGCCATTTATGTGTGATTTTGCATATTATTGTGACTGTGGTTTTAATTGTCATCTCAGTTTTACTTATCTGTATGATTCAGCTCTAAATGGTCACATACTGGTTTTTTCAGGCTCCCTCTCCCTCTGGTACAATGGTATTGCCCTGTCAGAGCAGCCCAGAGGACTTTGGGGGTAATTCAAGTGATGGGCCAGTCCACCAATCATTGGGCAGGGGAAGTAATTCACGTTGGTCCACTCTGTCCTGGGATGCCCCATCTGACTTGCTCTCTCCCCCGACCCCGGACCTCAATGGTATGGTCCCGCTGGACAGCGACTCCAGACCTAGTTCAGGTAAATACACACCTGAACACTTATTTTCAGTGGTTTAAATGACAGGCATTTGAGACAACAGCACTGAGCTGTGCATTAACCAATATTTTCTCACCTCCTCATATAACTACAGCTCACCTTGAGAGATTTTTCATCAAACATTAACCACACTCTTTTTACTTTTGTTTACTTGCACTCTACGTGACTCTGCACTGACTCATTCAGTTTCTCTCTTGCCGTCAACAGTTTCTCATCAGACTCTTACCTGTTCTTTGCTCCCTTTTGACTCTGAAAACTTTTCTTTACCTGTTATGTACTCTCCCCTACTTGTCCCACCACTATTTTTTGCTTTATTTTTGAGAACTCCCTGAAAAACTTAGCAGGTACCTCAGCTCAAACCAAAAGGCATGGCACCATTAACTGTCAATCATAATTTCTGTCATCCTTTAGGATACTGTGTAGCTGCTGTATTTTTTCCCTGTGCTACATTTCAAACAGCGTATTCAGTACTGTGATGACTTTCCTCTGGAATTTTTATGAAATTTGAGTTTCTGTGGGTGTTATCTAGCTGTTTAATGACTGTCCTAACTACCCATTTATCAGTGAACAGAAAGGTTTGTGAACCATTTGGAATGACCGGGATTTCTGCTTTGACTCATAAAATGTGGACTGAGCTTCATCAAGGTCACAGTAAGAGACAAAAACAATCTGACTAAGCTAATAACACACAAACTGTTTGTGTCTTTATTGAACGCACTGAGAAGTCACTCAAAGTGCAGGGTGACAAAAGTAACTGAACTTTGGAGTCTGTTGTTCCAGTTAAGAAGATGAGATTGCAAATGTGGATTGTGGAGGTGATTCCATCTTTCATTCATAGCAAATCTGGTTAATTGACAAAGCCTGCTCTTGGGAAGCATGCTTGATCACTTCCACAGGCCCTTAAAAGAAAGATTATAAAGATGCACAATGATGGAAAAAGGTGCAGAAGTTCTTCTGAAGATCTGTATATTCATTAATCCATAATATGACAAACTGCCTGCAAGTGGAAGAAATTCCAAACTAAATTCCCAAGGAGTGGGTGAAAAAGATTCTAAAGGTGATACCAAAACACATGCAAAAATCTGTACAGCTTGTAAAGAATATGATTAATGGAAGGACTTCATGATGGAAACTACTTCTTTATAAATTTTAAAAAAAAACACTGTGGCATGTCTCAAGTTTTGCAGAGCAACACCTGGACTTTCCACAACATTTCTGAGGCTATGTTCTGTAGATAGGCGGGACCAAAATTGGCAAATCATTGCGGCAGAAATGCACAATGCTGTTTGGAGTAAAAAAAAAATGCTTTACACACATCACAGCTTAATAACTTCATCCCAACTGTAAAGCACAGTAGCCTGGATGTCATGGTTTGGGGACACACATTGATGGAACAATGAGTTCAAGAGTCCTGACCTGGAGACAGATGTTTCATCAAGACATCCCTGACATACTGATGCAGTGATACCTTTTTGCAGAATAGTTTAAAATTCCTCATCAGCAGTGTTCATATTTCACAAGCAGCAACATGAAATATCTGATAGTTTGTTACTTTTAACGCTGGACCTAGTTACTAAATCCACAAGTTCATTTACTTTTTCTTGCCTGCACTGTCAGTGGTACCTCAGTGTGTTCAGTGAAGAGAAAAAAACCAACTAATTTATGTGTTATTAGTTAGGTCAGGCTGTTTCTATGCATTTTCTCCCTTGGGATTAATAAACTATTCTGATTCTAATTTGTCTCTATAATTGCGGCTTAGATGAAGGTTTTATGAGAAATCAATTCTAAAACCTGTTTATGTGGAAAATAAATTCCATCTGCCAGACTATTTTTAAAGCAGCAGCTGTTCAGAATTGAAATGTGCAGGAGCAGATATGAGTAGAAAATGTTTTCAAATTTTATTTAAGTAACAACTGTTGACACGTAGAGCTACATTGACTATAAGGGCCCCTGTAATTTTGTCCATGAAAAAAGAAAAAGGAAAGGAAATAAAACAAATATGAGGATGCCCAGGAGTTAACGCAATCTGTCATATAAAGTGACATAATGGGCGGTATATTACACCACAGCCAGAGAGGTCAGGACTCTTTGATTCCTGGCTTACATCATGAGCATTATTGTAGAGCTTGTTGGGCTGCTTGTTACCTGTTTTGCAAATTTCCATATTTCTTTTTTACAGGTTTTTATTCAGTGAGTGGGAGCTCTCTGTCAGACTCTTGCTACTCTGTGTCCAGTGACGCAGCCCATGGAGGACTTGCAGCCCCTGCTAGACCCCTGAAGCTGTGGGAGCAGGTTCCTGTGTCTGCTGACAACACTGACCTCCTGTGGTCAGAGGGTGCAGTGCAGCTGCAGGAACCTGTACTCCAGGACAGCCAGGAAGATGCTGAACCAGCAGAAGATGCACCAGTTTCCGGTGAGCTGGCACAAACAATATCCATAGATCCATATGCTTTTAATCCCTCCATGTAGATATAAAATTTCAACAATCACGGAATATGGTTCAAATCATGGTTTTGACTGTGATCCTCATATATCAGGACACAGATAAATATATAAACATTTTAAAAAATCTATCAAAAAAAACTGTCTGACTATCTTTTCTCTGTATCTTTTGCAGTCCCAAGTGACCTTGAAGTAAATGGTCTGAGTTTTCTGTCTGACCTTTGCTCAGGACTTGGTGACTCCCTGATTTCTTCCCTCCTCCCACTTCTCAACTCTGCATTGTCCTCTTCCTCCACCACTTCCCAAAATCTAAAACCCCAGCTGGACCCCCGCTACTGTACAGACCTGGTGTCCCGTCGGACCAAAGAGGTGTACGCCTACCCAAGCCCACTGCATGCTGTTGCCCTCCAAAGCCCCCTTTTCACCACCCAGAATCAAGAACAATCAGCCTCTGCAAGCCCTGAAGGGCCCCAAAATGATGAACCCATAGAATCAAACACTGACACAGCTCTGCCGCTCCAGCCTCAGCAGCCTCCCACACTGCCTTCCTTCACCCAGTTGGAGCAGTACATCTCTCGACTGGCTCGCCAGTACCACAGTCGGGTAACCTCCACCTCTGATCTCACCTCAGCTGCCACCCCTGGGCCAGGTACGCACAAAGGTCTTTGCACCCCTGGCAAAAACCATGGCTCCACCCAGTCCCTTTCTGCCTTTGAGAGCCGCGGCACACCCGTCACCGTGCCAGGAGGCAACATCACACCCTGTAAGTCACTGCTAGGGAACTCAGCCAGGGTCAGCCTCAGCACCACAGGGAAAAAAGGCACCAGGAACTCAATCAACCTGGGAAACCTTCCTTCAGCAACTGGAGAAGATTTAAACATAAATCTACATCTCAACCTCAACTTGAACCTGACTCCTGGTTTAAATTCTGGTCATGGGCTAGTGGACAATCCCAAAAATGGGAGTTGTGGAGCTATGAGGAGAGACTTTTCTGCAAATCCCACTGCCTCTGCCTCATCACTTTCTTCTGCTACACCCACCCCAGCAATGAGATCTCGCCCTCGCATTTCAACTTGTCCAAGTAGCCTGAGCCACCGAAGTTCCCTTGAGGTCCCTTCAGGGTCTGGAACCAGTTCTGGGTTTGGGTCATCAGCTTTCTGTCGCTCATTAGACTGGAGCAGTGGTGGCCCACCTGAGACTGGACAATCAGTGTTTGGTACAAATGCAGGATCAGCTCCTGGGTCTCAGCGCAGCAGCCTGATCCAAGAGTCCAGCTCCAGTCCAAAGCTAAGTGAAGACTCACCCATGGTGGAGGAGATCTCCCGCCTCTCTGGCTTGTCTCGAGCCGTTGTAGTTGGACTGATGGAACAAGGTGTGGAGCTAGATATTGACTGCTTCCAAACAGATGCTGCAGGAGAGGTGAGGGGCCACAGTAAAACTCACCTGACAGCCCAGACAGATCAGTCACACGACTATACTAGATTGACAGACTTGAATCCCCAGAGACCAATACAGTTGTCTCTCAGTGTCACTCATTCTCCACAGTCTCAGTCTAGTCTCACACCTCCTCTCTCACACTCCAGCAGTCCCATACACCCTTACCAATCTATGCATATTCCTTCTCCCCATTTCTCTTCACACTGCCACTATCAACAGACATCTGACCTTCCCTCGTCCACGGCCTCTTCCCCTGCCTCCCGCCCCACCCCAAGAGGTCGCTCCCCACCACGCCCTCTCCAGCCATCCCCCCTGGGTGCCACCCCGCTCTCTGTTTTCCGACGGGATGCACCCTTCCAGTGCTCCCTGCCCCGCACCAATACCAGGACTTCTCCTTTCGAACATGGTGGCATCCAACCAAGAGGCGGATCACTGCGGCAGAGTAGTGGAGGAGGTGAGGGTAACAGCAGACGGAAGAGAGTAGAGGGTGACGGGCTCTACAGAGGTAAACATGCCTCCCACAAGTTGATCAGGGCAGCCACAGTTAGCAACTACACCAGGAGAGAAGACTACAGCTCACTTTGGGGCCAGGAGGAGGAGAAGTCACGAACAGCTGCCCACATACCCAAGAAGTCCTCCAGCAAACTCTGGAAGGGCTTTGAGGGACGCCTCTGGGGCAAAGAGGCTGAAAGCGAAAGGGAGGAGATGGACAGAGCAGAGTACGGCTATGGCTGGAGAAGGAACAGTGTTGGAAGCTGGAGAAAGGAGCACCGAAGAGTAAAAGCTTCCAGCAGTGGTGACAAAAAGCCAAAAGTAGACAGCTCCCCCATCTTCTCAAAGAAAAGAGGGAAGGAAGATGGGGAGAGACGCAGCTCCAGCCTCAGACTTTCTAGGAGGACTCTGTTCAGGAGTGAGTCCCAGGGTTTGCTGGTACCTCGGAACCGCAGTGAAGAGCCCACAAAGAGGCCACACTGGGTGTCCTCCTTGGATGTGGGGCACGGTAGCATGGGAATCAGCAAAGATGAAGGGGTCAGACTACTGAGAGCAAAGGAGGGGGACAAACGGCTGTCTTCCACTGCCAGCCTCTTTAACCTCTCTCGTTCTCAAAGCCTAGAAGGAAGCTGCCATTCTCTCTCCCCGCTCTCCTCCCCTTCATTTTCTCCTTCTCCTCCTCCACGGATGCCTCTCCAGCGTTCCCGGTCACTAAGAGATTTGGGAAGGAAAGTGTTTGGCTCAATGAGGTCGCTGAGTCTCAAACAGAAGCCATCCAAGAAGTGACTGCTGTACAAGTGAACTGCATCTTTTGCATTGTACATTCAAAATACCAGTGATGCTTAGTATTATATTGATGTTTAAAATAAAGTGCCATCATTCTGGAGTTTTATGACTGATCAGATAGCTACACTGGTTCTGTGATACTGGCTGTAAGATTTCACTCATCTCAAATGTGGCGAAGTTCCTCTCAGGCACATAATGTCTGTGAAACCTCCGTTTTATTCTTGGGTCACTTCATTCATTCTAGTAATTTTTTTTGGATAAACCTAGGCATCTAAATTTTTATAATCTCCCTAAAAATTATGAAATTTCTGTCAAATCTCTCTAAAAGTATTCTTCAGCATATAAAGAGCACTTTAAAGCTCTAAGGTTTTTGTATTGGAAAACAATGCGCTGTAAATTGTGCACCCTACAGTGGCAAGAAAGAGCTGTAAGATGCAACATAACCCACAGAGAATTGTGATACCTCTTTTCCATTGATGTGGTGCTGGTCTGAAGCAAGTTCTACTTTGGCAACTTTTGAGAACCAGCCAACAATTGGTACATATTTAGGGTAATTGCACATGAAGATAACAGAATTGTTTAAATTTCTTATGGTCCAATAGCCATTCACATCAGTGGTCCCAACTTTGACCCCAGCAATTTTGTTGTACTGTGCGAATTATCGGCAACTGAAAAACTCTTATTTTGGGGTGAAATGTGTAGCAGTGGTTCTACATCACGCACCACATCAATGGAAAGGGAATATAGGTGATCCCTTGTTTAGGGACGATTCCTTTTAGGAACTGAAGGACAACCCTTACAAAACACTTATTGCTGTCAGTGTGACTGCTGCCCTAAACAGGGATACTCCCAGGCTTCTGTCATGACTGGAAAGTAGCCATTTAAAAATATTGTAGTAAAGGTTGTAAGAAGCTTCGCCACATAATGGTCAAACCCTCCTTTATTCACAAGTATGAATGTCTACGTGCACACTCCCCCTCTGCATGCTGCTCTGTGAATTGTTAAGTGGTTATATCTATTGTGAGAGTGTGATATTCCTCTTTGACCATGGGCAGTATTGCCATTGAAGTACAATCACATTGGCCAGATAATGACCAAACCAAGCAAATACTCTTTAACTTGACATTTTGCTCAGGATTTTGAAACATTGATGAGTTATCCAATATAAATGTGGCTTCTCATGGCTTATGACTAATAAAGGAAACTTATAACTAAACACGTATGCTTCCTAATGCACCTGCAACATTTTTACAATTGAAGGAGTTCACTAAAAAGATGAAGGAACATAGGCATTGTTTTAAAAATACTCTTTATTGAATTTCACAAAGAAAAAACATTCACATCACTGACCAACCAACTGCAATCATGGAGGCATTGAGTAGTGCATGAAGAGGCTCTTTAGCTTTCAGAAGCATTTTGTGAACTATATTAGACTCTCTCTGTTGCTAGGAAACAGACTTGTCTGTCCTTTCTATTTTCAGTAGCGACATCTTTACTTTCCAACTGACTGCTTTCCTGGAGTCTGTATAATGTCTGCTATGCTTGCGTCAGACCTCTCCAAGGAGACACAGCAAGAGTCATTTAAGATATGTAAACACTTAGATTGGTCTGTGGTAGCCTGAAGTTGAACAGTCTCTCTCAGGTTGAGGTTTTCTTTGGCAAGTTGAGCCAGCAGGCTATAACTCAATCACCAGCACTTGTGGTTTGGTTAATCCCATCCCCAGAGTGGTCCTTCTGGCTGGAGGAAAACATGTCTCGATACATGGCTCTCTCTTTTTCTAACTCCTGAATTAGTTTCTCCTCGGCCCTCAGCAGGTGCTTCCTCACATTGGCATCTGTGACAGAAAAATATACACTTTATCTCACAAGCATCTTGAGAAAATCAGAATAGTAAGGCAAGATGAACTATGCTCAAACTTACAAATATTTTGAGTCAAACATCCTTATAGAAAAAGTTCACAAACTTGGTCTTGATAAAATGAATGGACTCAAACTGGTCCTGTAATAAATATTTAAATTCAAGAGCTTCAACACAGGACATAAAAAAGGTAAGTTATTTAATTGGTGACAAGATTAAAAACAGGTCAGCAAGCTTTTCCAAAGTTAAGCTGGCTGGCAGTAGTTTATGCACCATTTTTCTATGAACAACAAGGGTTAAGATGGTTTGGAATGTGGCGGGGGGCAGTGGATATACTGAAATAAGAATGTTGAAGATGGAGCGGCCAGGGAGGAGAAAAAGAGGAAGATCACAGAGAAGATTTATGGATGTAGTAAACCAGGACAAGATGGAAGCTGTGACTGGAAAAGAAGAAACGGGGCAAATGATCTGCTGTGGTGACCACCAA
>VUQH01014091.1:0-22735 GCA_015106775.1 Etroplus canarensis
CACACAATTCTCCAGAAATCTTCCAATAAAATATATAATATGTATATAAACCTGCACATTAGCTGCATCTGTCCTACGCCAGTGTATAAATACTAACAGATGATGTCCAGACATATTAAGATTTAGAGGAAATAGTAACATATACAAAAAGTCCCAGTATTAATATCTATGTATGTTGAGATGAATTGAAAAGTATCAAAGTACTTATTTTCACTGCTTTCTTCTCTCTCAGTATGCTGACTGGCCTAAGGTACCTTGTCTGTGGCACTCAGAAACATGACCACTGGTTCCCATGGAAGATACAATCACTGGCCATTTCATCACTGGCCTGTTTACTGCTCCTTAACCCAAATATCTAACCAGCCAATTACATGGCAGCAACTCATACATTTAGGCATGTAGACATGGCCAAGATGATCTGCTGAAGATGAAACTGAGCATCAGAATGGGAAAGAAGGGTTATTTAAGTGACTCTTAAAGCTTTTATGCTTCATTAATGCAGTTCTGAAGGCAAAAGGGGTCCAACCTCATACTAGCTAGGAATATCTAAAGAAGTAGGCAGTAAGTGCAAACAAATATTTAGTTTTATCTTATGTTTGGGTTCCTTAATTTCCACAATAAAAGTGGGTACTGTAGTTTTAACATGAACATGAATAAAACAGAAGTCATTAGTGTATTGGTGATTTTTTCAGCTGTGGATGAGTACACATTTGATGCACTAATGAGTGTTTCCAGCAGCAGCACTGTGTATGTGGGATGGAGTCAAAATAAGGGCAAACATGTGGCTAATTGATGTTTTTTGATTGTCTTTGAAAAAAATAAAGCTCCATGGCACAAAGAAACACAACATACAATATCAGACTATTATTATACTGAGAATGAGTGAGTGAGTATATCCTTGTTTCAATTTGAAGCCATAAATACACTATCAGGAGAAATATCATGGAGTAAAAACATTAATGGCTCAGTATATGGTATATTTAATGTTTACTTTTTAAAAGAGGAGGTCAAAATACTGCAGATCTGTACAAAGCTGCATTGTTTAAAGTAAACTTGACTTGGGAACTAGACAGTGTGGCCTATTCAAGCAAAATGTGCTCAAACTGCTGAATCCAGAGCTGTGTTGATTAACAGTTTTGAAAACAGTATGACACATGTTCCACATCCAAAACTTGACCCTGTCGCTGAGTATTACAGAGGATTTCATCAGCTGAGCGGAGGTGCAGGTAGGAGGACGCAAAGCTAGAAGAGCCTTTGGTTTCGCCCACCCACAAAATTTTCATACCATTCAGGGTGGAGCTGGTTTAAACCACCCCAGACAGACACTGTGATCATGTCGGGAATGTTTTCGAAATGAGAGAGCTATCCACTGGGCTGTGCTCACTCTGACCCACGACTTACATCAGCATTCAGGCAGGCAGCTGAAGCCCAGTCCGCCTCAGGCAAGGGGACTGTGTCAGGGGCCAGTATGTCGCTGTCCTGAAATGGAGACTGCAGCACAAAAAAAGAGAGAAGAATTCAAAGTTGCCCCTACTATTACTTTTCATAGCACCAGCTTTTCTTTAAAAAAAATGTTATATTGCATTATTCAAATTGGTGAACATGTAATGGCAGAGTCTAAATGTATTGACATATCTTACAAGCCATGCATTTGTTCTCTGTCCTTCATTGAAGTTTCAGGCCGACTCAGGAGATACCATAAAGGGTGAAAATAGCATCTGCTGAACTGCTCCAAAAAAGGCCATGCTAGGCTCAGATCACAGAAGATGAAGAGAGCAATGACTGTAAATGTGTGCTGTGGTTTTGGCTTTCTTATATTATCTCAAATTTCCATTGCATGTTTTCTCTCTTTTTAATTTAAAAAAAAAAAAGTTTTATTCCAGTTCATTTAGTCTATGACTAACACATCTTCGTTAGTTTTCTGTTTACCCTCCACAGCATGGCCTCTTCCCCCTGCGTTGTCATGAGAGAGCTTAATGAAAATGGATGAGAGGTAATTAAGTCTGAGGAAGTCTCCTCAGATGCACAATGACTCTCATTCTTTTATTGTTCCCTCTGCTTTTGTCTCTTACTTGTGTCATTAATGTAGCCTCCCCCCCTCCAGTGGATAATCCCCCTGACCCCATCCTTCAAATTTTGTGGGTATCTCGGCAAAGACATCCTGCTGATTATGGTGCTTTGCGGCCACAAGCTAATTTAGTGCTTTACATCACCTGAAGTGATTTTCAATCAGATGGAGACATTTAGAAAAGTGCTGTAATTAAAAGAACACAAGGGAGCGACTAATACGCAACTGACCTTGCTTTACCTTGTTCCCCTCTCAGTCCACTGCATTTATGGGCAGTAAACTTAGTTTGTTAAAGTATTGCGTAACATGTGGGGAAATATTTGCTTTCTTGCTAACAGTTAGATGAGAATACTGATACTCTCACGTCTGGTAAATATTAAACTACCATGTTAATTAGTGAGCTTGAGAGGTTATTTTATCTTGTTCTATTTGTTGGGCAGAACCAGACTGGCTGTTTGTCCTTGCCCCTTATATTTGTATTTATAACTTACTGTATTCATATTCATCATAAAAACATCCGTGGTCTTATCAACTCCTGGGATTAAAAAATCTTGCCTTTTAGAAGTCACAGTCAATTTTCAAAAGTAAGATTTGAGGTAAACAGTGTTTGTTTTTTCCACAATTATTAAACAGTTTAATGGTTACATGAGTGATGCCAGTTAATTTGGCCACTTTTTGGTTCATCACTTGGAACACTAAGAAAAAAAAAGATGCTTGACATTTGACTGTATTTTTGTGATTAAAATAACTTTTAAAATATTTTTGTGTTGAATTGATGGAATAAAATATAATTGTTCAGACCCTATTCATTTTGAAACATTAGGTGTCTCGCATTTTTTGAGCTTTGCTGATCTGCAAAAGTGGGGTAAATAGCAAAGAGAAAAGAGACGTTTCTGATTTTAAAAATCAGCATTAAGACAATTTTAATTTATTAATACATAATACATATGCATAAATAATATGTTTTCTCTCTTCACCGTTCCCTTCTTTTTGACCTGCTATCTGTAAAGAACAGTTAAAAGTTACTTCAAGAGCTATCTCATCTATTACTTCTACATTCACTGGCCACATCATTAGGTATACCTGTTCAGCTGTTCATTAACACAAATATTTTAACAGTCCTGTAGCAGCAACTTAATACTTTGAGGGTGTAGACATGGTCAAGACAACCTATCAAGAAACAATATTTCATGATATTTTTTAAAATATTTTTGGATGTATGTAAATATTTTATGTTCCTGTTTTATATATTTCTATTTTTCAGTTACTATATTTATATGTATAAACCCTATGGCGAGTCAATGAATCGATATTTTATTCCAATGTGCCCTAGCTGGTGTATGTTTCGAATGACAATAAAGAAACTTTTCTATTCTATTTTATTCTATTCTATTCTATTCTATTCTATTCTATTCTATTCTATATCAAACCTTGATGCAAGGCTACAGCAGCAGAAGACCACACCAGGTGCCACTCCTGTCAACTAAGAACAAGAAAATGAGGCTACAATAGAAAATTGGAAAACCTTTTCTGGTCTTATGAGGCTCAATTTCTGCTGCAATATTCTGATGGCAGGATCAGAATTTGGCATAAACAGCATGAAAGCATGGATCCATCCTGCCTTCTATCAATGCTTAAAGCTTGTGGTGGTGTGCAGGATATTTTCTTATATCCAAGTATTTTTATTATTTTTTGGACAGATAAACACACAAACATACAATTTTGCCACCCCGTCCCTCCCCAAGATACCAGACCTTACAAGCGTTATTGTTAATTATTGTCTGACTTATTCATATATGTTTTCTCGAACCTGAAGGGAAAAAAATGAAGAGAAAACAATTTAATACTGTATATTGAGAGTATAGACAACACTACTAAAAGACCAATGGGTCACTGGGTAATACACTGGGTAATTCTCTTCATCATAGCATGATATTTTCTTGGCACACTTTGGGTCCTTTAGTAGCAGTTGAGCATTGTTTAGATGCCGCAGCCTACCTGTGTATTGCTGCTGACCACATCCGTCCCTTTATGACCACAGTGTACCCATCTTCTGATGGCTATTTCCAGCAGGATAACACACCATGTCTCAAAGCTCAGATCATCTCAAACTGGTTTCTTGGACATGACAAAAAGTTCACAGTACTCAGATGGCCTCCACAGTCACCAGATTTTAATGCAGTAGAGCACCTCTGGGATGCGGTGGCACAAGGGATTCACATCATGGATATGCTGGTGACAAATCTGCAGCCGCTGTGTGATGCTGTCGTGTCAATATGGACAAAAATCTGCAATAAAGAATTAAAGCAGATCTGAAGACAAAAGAGGGTCCAACCTGGTAATAGCAAGGTGTATTTAATGAAGTGGCCGGTAAGTTTATAGCAGCATGTCTCTTTCATCTTCTCCCATTTCAGTGAGTGCGAGTTCATGTGTACATACATTCATGTGTGCATGTTAGTGAGTGTTTGTATGTTTATGTGCGTACTAACATGTACACCCCTGGGTAGTAGAGCACACATAAGCACTCTCCACACACAAACACACTTAGGAGGGAAAATTTGAAAATTGTATTTAACACATGCAACAAAAAAAACTTTATTAATAATAGAAATCCTTTTATTATCAGAATATCTGTTAAGAAGGTGGCACATCATAACTGAAATGAATGTTCCTTTTTATCACATCAAGATAAACTGGAAGAGAAATATAAAATTTTTATTTGATAGAGGCCACCACAACATGGATTATAAATTATTACTTCTAGCTGTTAATTTGTTTCTTATTGATTTATCAACCTTTTTCTTGACAAGTAAGATTTAATATGTCAGGCCATTCACCATGCTGTGGTCACCCCTCAGCAAGCTCAAACCAATAAAATCAAATGGTAAATGTCAAGTACTGTTGTGGCAACAGTCTAAAGTCATTTGCAGTCATTAGCTGTTAACTTTTAAAGACCTAAGATGCTCCAACAGGTCCATTTTATCTGACGTGCCAATTTTGCTGAGTTCACCCTTCACGTTCATAGGATTAAATGGTTTAAAGTCCCAAGTGTTGGCTGCTCAGTGAGGCTGTGTATAGCTTACATCAAGTCTTCAAGCAGTCTGTTAAGGCTTGCACACTCATTGACAATGTTATACTCACAAACCTAGCTTTGTATTTTAACATGTTAACATATTAGGGCTAAACAGACAGGGACAGGGCAGCCAAGGCTAATTTGAATGTCATTCATTTTCCAGGCATTTGATCATAAATCTTTGGACAAATAATTCCAATCCACCCTGAGGGGACATAAATTGTTAAATCTATGGGTTGAGACATTTCACTCAATAATACAAATGTCAGCCTCATGGTAATGTAAGAGAAAAGGTCAGGAGACTGATCCTCCACCCATTTTCTTAACTGCTTATCTGACTTGGGGTCACAGGGTGGGTGGATGGAGCCTATCCAATCTCCCGAGGCAAAAGGCAGGGTACAACTTGGATATGACAAGGCCAGCACAGAGAGAATGACGACCACACACCCCACAGCCACACCTACAGCTAATTTAGAATCACCTTAACTGTGGACTGTGGGAGAAAGCCCACTGGGAGGAAGAGCATGTTGTCTATTATTTGGACGGCCAGCGGTTTGATTCCTGGCACTTCTAGTCCATATGTGGAAATGTCCTTGGGCAAGGTAGTGAACCCTCAAATTGCTCTTTATGCATCCATCCAAGAGTGAGTGTGTGATGGATAGTTAAATAGTGCTTAAAGAATAGATTAGAGTGCTGAGTAGATGAGTGAATGAGGCTTGTAATAAAAAGTGCTTTAAGTGCTCTGAACAGAAAAGCAAGATATAAGTGCCAATCCATTTACACAGGAAGGCCAAAGCCAAGTAGGAGGTTAGAACTAGAAACCTTCTTGCAGTGAGCAGACAATGTTTATCAGTCACTTTGAAATCCACTGTAGGGTAAATACAAATTTAGCATCAGGAGCTGCTGGGATTTCCGCGTGGAAAAAAATGTTTTGGACACCACGTAGCTGCTAGTATAAAGCTAAAGATGCAACAACAGACTCAAATAATTTCTTTATTTGGTCATTTAGAGTTGTTCACTGGTGCACAAGCTAAAAGAAAGACTTCTTTAGGAGGACTTCTTTAGGAGGAGTGCAATGTCCTTTTCCAATCTGAGACTTCCATTAGCTGACATTCTTGCACACATGAAGTATTATTGGATTGAGTGGTTTAAATTCTTTTTGAAGGGTTTGTGAGGCTTGAGAAGATTTATCATTTCGCAGCAGCAACCGCGCATGGGAGAAAATGTTTTCTGGGCTAGAGCGCATCATGTGTAATGACACATGCCATAGCACCTTTGGTGGGAGCCGGAGAAGAACTGAAAATTCATTCTATCAAAATCTTATCAGAATCATAGCTGAGACACCTTATCTCTTGACAGAAACACCCATGACTCTTCTTAATCTTCCCGTGCTGGATTCTGAACACGTCACGTTGCATCGAAGTTGTGAGACAAAAGCAATTTAGATGGCGAAAACAGAAGGCTCTTAAACTATGGTTTAATGGTTTTAAAGAGGGTGTGATCAGGAGATGACGTTTGCTTAGGTATGACTGATGTGTTTCTCAAACAGCTCAATAACTGCATGTTGCAACTATCCTGAAAACCACTTTTTTTTTCTTTCTGACAGCTGCAGATTTAGGAGTCTGTGAACCAAAACACCACTTCACCCTTTGGTTATGCTGGAGCTTTATCAGACTTTTTTTTTTCTTATGTTGATAAGATATGTTTGGGAGTCATTAGTACATACTTATTAACCACTCAGGGATGCTTTTAAGGCCACTTAGCTCACCTCAGCTTTCTCAAGCTCGTCTCACTGATGAAAACCGCAGAAAGATGAAATGCTGAGCGACTTCATAAGCTGTAATAACAGTTTGGGGTGAGTCACTGCAGGCAGTGCACTCCTAACATTGTTTACGTCGTCTTTGAAATGGGGTTGGTGGGCCTTTTAATCAGTGTGGCTCAAGGGCATTTGCCCTGCAATTTCTGCTGTTATATGGATTTTCACTCGGGTGTGGTTTGAGGTTGGGTAAGGGGGGGGCTAGATGAAGGGGGGGGCTCAGCGGTTTAGGTGGGTTGATGGGGTAAAATCACTTCACTTTAAAGTAGCATAGCTCGGGCTGAAGCCTGTAAACATTATTCCCTCGTGACGTGAATGAAAAGCCAAAACAATCAATTAACTCCTGCCTTCTAATTAAGAGAGGGAATTCACAGGTGGCGGGGTCTAAACGTGCCCTGCTCTTCCATTCCTCGTCAGCTGCCCTTTTCAAGCAGACAACAATAGCAACTGGTAGCATGATGGCCCACCAGTGTTGACCTATATCAATCTGACAAGATGTATGGTTGCAGAAACGATTCAGCTGTGGGGGCACTCGGTGGCTTAATGATAAAGAGCATCTGTACCATAACCAGAACCAGGTCAGTTTGCCTTTGTTGTATGTGTTTCTCTTCCTACACTTCCTGTCTGTACCTCAGCTCTCACTGTCAATACCGGCACAATTTTTAAAAAAAATAAACAGTTGTGGAAAAAACAGCAGTACTTCTACTTTTATTCACATAAAAGCGAAAATGCAATCTATTATCAGTCCATTGTAAGTTTGGTTATCAAAAATCTCATTCAAGAAAAGGTAGAGATGTATTATTATCATGATGTACTGTATTTGTTCCATTTTTTTTTACAATATGTGTGACTGATTAAAATTTTTATTACCGAGAATCATAAAGTCTGGGTTGGGACCCAGCTAAGGGTCACAAGATAAGTGTATGTGCTTGCATGTCATATTGTAGGAATATACATTATATGGAAAAAGGCCACACCTCTTAATCATTGAATTCAGGTGTTTCATTCAGTCCCATTGCACCAGCTGTATAAAATCAAGCACCTAGGCATGCAGTCTGCCTTTACAAACATTTGTGAAAGGATGTGTCATTCTAAAGAGCTCACTGAATTCCACTGTGGTACTTTAATAGGTTGCAACCATTGCACCGAGTCAGCTTGTGAAATTTCCTTCCCACCTAGAAATTCCATGATCAGCTGTAAGTGGTATCATCGCAAAGTAGAAGTGATTTAGGAAATACAGCAACTCGGCCACAAATTGGTAGACCATGTAAAGTTACAGACTGGGGTTGCTGAGGTGCCGAGACACATAGTGGGTAACAGTCACCAACACTCTGTTGAATCAATAAGAGTTTTAAATCTCCACTGGGATTATCAACACAAAAACCATGCACCGAGAGCTTCATGGCATGGGGTTCACATGGCCCAGTTGCTTCATCCAACCACAATGACATCACGAACCACAATACCAAGTGTCAGATTGAGTGGTGTAAAGCACACTGCTACTAGATCCTAGAGGAGTGGACACATGTTCTGTGAAGTTAAGAATCACACTTCTCTATCTGGCATTTTGATGGATGAGTCTGAGTTCAGTGAATGCCAGGAGGATGTTACCAGCCTGACTGCATTGTGCCAACTGTTTTTCTAGGGTTGGCCTGGACTCCTGAGTTCCAGTAAAGGGAACTCTGAATGCTTCAGTGGTCCAAGTTAAAGACAATAATGCACAATCTTTCACACCCTCTCCATGATGTACTGGAAAGGTACAGGTGCATGTTTGGCAGCAAACTCATTCCCCCACGGTGCACCACAGAACTCCACAGGAAATCATTCCTACCTGTGGCTATTAAACTTTACAACTCCTCCCTTAAACACCTGGACTATTTTCTCTTATGGCCATACTTTGTATATAGTACTGTTTTTGAGTTTTAACTTTGTGTGCTTATGTGACATATTGCACTTTTTACATATGGGTTCATTCATATTTTATTTAATGTATCTATCTTTTTCTATTTATTTATATTTATATCTACTATTTTACTGTTTTAACTTCTAGTGTTTATGGGACATTACATTTTTACATATAAGTGTATACATTTTTTCTTTTCTTTTCTTTTCTTTTCTTTTCTTTTCTTTTCTTTTCTTTTCTTTCATATCTATGGAGGATCTATAATGCAAGCAGATTTCCCCCCTGGGTTTAATAAAGGATTCTGATTCTGATACCAAGAAATTTTGGACAATTCTACACTTCCAACTTTGTGAGAACCGTTTGGGTAGGCCCTTTTGTGTTCCAGCATGACTGTCCCCCAGTGCACAAAGCAAGGTGCATAAAGGCATGGCTGGATGAGTTTAGTGTAAAAGAACTTGACTGGCCCCCACAAAGCTCTGACCTCAACCCTCTTTAGGATGAACTAGAATGGAGATTACAAACCAGACCCTTTCATCCAACATCAGTGTCTGACCTCACAATTGCTCTTCAGAATCAATGGGCAAAAATTCCCACAGACACACTCCAAAATCTTGTAAAAGGTCTTCCCAAAACAGTGGAAGGTATTATAGAGGATGTCATAAAAGCTCCTGTAGGTGTCGCATGTAGATGGCATAGTACTTTTGTCCTTATAGCATAATTTCTTGTAAATATCACCGGTTGACTTTTTGGGCAAAAAGCAACACCTATTAACCTAAATAATTATATTTTAGCCTCATGACTGGGTTTGAAGTCTGAAAGGTTAGGTTTGAATTAAGATTATTAGGGTACAAGCATATGTTTAGAGGAGAAACCTATTTTGGACGAACAGCTAAAGTAACTTCACAGTCCAAAACAGGTGGAACCCACTGGTTTGATTTTTAAGAACTATTCGTATTTTCTGTTTACCTCCGAAGTGAGAGTGGAGTAGGAGGAGGGAGACGCATAAAATGGAAAAGTAGCTGAAAATTATTTACTTTGTACGCTAAAAGCAATGCACTTCTGGCATTCCTAATGAGCAAAACAACCAGAACTCTGCAATCTTCAAGGACAGAGCTGAATCAAACTGGTTACTACCCATAGTGCTCTGGGGACAGACCTTCCCTGATCCCCTGAAACTACCTGTCACATAAAGGTCAGCTCTGCTTTTCCTCTGACAGGCATGTCTGTACAAACAACTCCAGGCTAAGACCCTAATCTGCAAACCAAAACAACTTCACTAAGAAAAGAATATCAAGAAAACAATGAAAAGAAAACATAGCTGCAGGAACAGAGAGCAGTGTTTACTGAAGCATGCTCACAATGAGCTTGATAAATGAATGTTTGCTGATGTAAGGTAACCTAGCCGCAGCTAATGAATGAGCGCGAGGCGTGTGCAGAACTGCAATTTCTCAGGCATTTTTATAAGCACTTGAAGTCAGACTGCAGTTTGAAATGTTTCTCATCAATTAGGAAAGTCTCCTTAATTAAACGTCAGGCTTACAGATGGAGCAGAGGTGAGGCTGGGACGGCCGTGGGTGTTGAAGCGGGGCGGTGGCGGTGCTGAGGGGGGATCAGGAAGCCCACTGAGTTTGTAATTAGCAGAGTAATGCAGGACGTCTGACAGCTGGTTAGGATTTTGACTGTTTTATCTGTTGCTTGCCTTCCCCCGTGGCAGGTTGTTATCTGTGCCTTAGAGGGATTTCATTGGCTTCCACTGACCCCCTGATGGGGCCTGTGAAGCTTTATCTCAGGGCCCCGACAGCGGGGGACCCCTAAACTTTTAGTATTAATCACACAAAAGGATTCCTTGCCTGACTCGGGCATGTGGTCCCCATTGGGGTCTCAGCGAGCACGGATGAAGATGAAAGCATACCTCTCTTTCCTGCTCCGAATGTGCTCTGCGCACGCCAGGGCCGCTGATGAGTGTCCGCTTTTGTTCTGCACCGGACCACACACGCACACATGTACATAAACACTGCAAACCACACATGCGCTTGAGCACACTTCCAAACACCCACAGACACACTCTGCTGCCCACAGTCACTCACACACCAAGTCCCCAATGTGCTATGAAAAGTTTTCAAAACACCCAAAGCTCTGCGTCAGAAGTGATGAAAAGTGGCTGGCATTTCGGAGGAGCTTTATCGTGCGGCTTTACAGGCCACATCAAATCCTTGCTTTGGGTGGGCTCCTTAAAGACGTGTCCTTCTCTAACATGCTGCCTCATTTGGTCCAACTAAAGAAGATGGAGGGACTGATCGCAAAAGCCATCTTTTCAGAGTAAAGCAGTGGCAACATGAAGCGGCCTCTTTTGCACTGCATAACATAAGCCTTAAGTGTACCTTTAGATGACTAAATGTCCCATTTTCATAGCAGTCTTTAACCCCACTTTTAAATGTGCATCCTGGAAATATTCAAAAATAGATGCGTGACTGGACTGAATCACACTGGCAGAGCAGATGTGCATTTCAACAAAGTAGATGCACATATGGGATATGTTAGGAGAAATTACTGGCTAAGAAGGGTAAGCTTCTCCCTGCCAGCAACCTGTTTACAGTCTGGAAGGACGGCCACAACAATGCACGAGGACAGCAAACAGAGCTGCACAGCTGAAAGCAAGATGAATTGTGTTCAGTTAACAAAACTTTGCTTAGAATTTCATACCCATCTCTGTTCATTCAGAATCCTTTCACGGGATTTTCATTGCTGCTCCTTTATGAATAATGTGCCTTTGCTGTTTTATAAGATTTGGGTGGTCAGCAGAGACAAACGCACAGCAGTGCTATGTTCCATGCATAGCCTTTAAGGTACAGTTACTAACAAAAGTATTAGCTAAATAACAATTTGGGAGCAGAGCAGATCCAAACACGAGCCTTCTATGGATTAGCGACAGTCCACTTTTTGTTCGAACAGTAATTATAATTGGCCTATGCCAGCCTCCACTCAATCCTCAGACCTTGTCATCTTAATCTTTGCTAATCCTCCTTTGTGTTTGCAGAAATTAGTTCTTGAAGTGGGCTCAATCTAGGTCAATCCTTTGGGCACTTTGGAAAGAGTCTGATGGGGTTTTGCGTGTATCTGTAAGCACGTGTGTGTGTGTGTGTGTGTGTGTGTGTGTGTGTGTCTGCCACTGTGACAGATTTGATGTGAGGTTGGAAGAAGGGAGGATGACGCTGGGGTGCAGTGGTGGGCACCGAGTTGGGCAAACACCTATTATCGCCATTTTAATTGGAGATTAGTGCAAGGATTTAGCTGCAGAGTCTGCAGGGAGGCAGACAGCAATGGGTGCTGGCAGCACTCTCTGCGGGCATGACTTTGCGCTCTCTACATAAGCCTGCAAATCTGTTTATGCTCAATGTGGAGGAAAATGTCTCTTTGGGGAATGGTGAGAAGACTCCTCTTTGCTTCTTCTTCATCTCTGTCTTTCTATTCTCTGTGAAAAAAAAATAACTTAAATGTGATGGAGCGAAATGACAATTTCAATTACAGTGCCAAATGAGTTTGCCCTTCGACAAAGAGAGAAGCAATATTCTTTCAGTGGATTCCCGAGACAGTGACAGAAATGGGTCAGATCATGAGCAGAAAAATAACACTGAATGTAAAATGGACTATAGGGGGAGGTGAGATTATTTGTGGCAATATTGTGGCAATATTGTAAACGTGAAAGGGGCAAAACTTAACATTACGGTTTTTGATAAATATTTTAAGACATACTAATAGTTAGATTAATCATTTTTTGGTATGAGGAACATACACAAGAAAATTGATTTCAGAACCAGTACTTTTTGTACAACTGCACCAAAAGAGACAAGCATAAAAAAACATTAGAGCATACTCCATTAGGGGGGGTTAAATGCAACACAGAATCAGAATCAGAATACTTTATTAATCCCAGTGGGAAACTGTATTGTAAACACAGAGTCTGATTTTGTCTATATACAGTTCTTAACAAATTTATTAGACTACCTGTCATAAAAATGAGAGACCATGGAGCATCATGAAGTGCTTTAATGAAGACTCTTTCCTTTTAAGAAATGAGGAATTTCAAACTGAATTCATTATTTTTATACCCAAATTTGAGCCAGCTCAAAGGACAGAAATGAATCAAGCATAACATTCAGCCACTAAAACTAATTTTTCGGTTTAAGAATGCAAGTAAATAACTATAATTTGACATCTTAATCAAGAAATAATAATGTGCTTTACTATTTTTTCTTTTTATTGTAAAAAAAAGTCAATTTGAAAATTCATAGGTAACAATAATAATGATATTTCAGCTTTCAAAATATCATTTCAGTTAAAGAGCTTCTACATACTGGTGTATTAATTACAGAAATATAAAAAATGATTTTGTAATTACTAAAGCAACCTGACATTGGGTGGTGGTCTAGTAAATTTGAGAGGTGAATACTGATTTGTTAGAACCAGAATCAGAATAATTTATTAATCCCAGGGGGGAAACGTGAATGGTCCATAAATGGAGAGAGCTGTATGGACTATATATCTATTTCCATCCACAATAGATGAGTTAAAAAAAATTCATCTGTGTGTCTTTCCATGTGTATCATAAATATATGGATATACATCGGTAGGTCTGTTTAGCCATCCTGCCATATTGTCCTATGGATATATGGCAGGATATCCATATTCATCAATAGATTCCACATGTTAAAATGTATGAATATTAACACGAGGCTGTGTATCAAACAACACTGAACATTGTTACAGCTAGAGTACTCACATCCCCACAAGCTAAATGTGGGTAAATGAGTATGTTTATGTGGGACACGCTATTAATCTGGAAAGCAGTCTGAAATTTTTATATATCTAACTAGAGCTGTCAATCAATTACAAATTTTAATGAGATTAATCACAGGAGTGCTTTGGATAATTTAGATTAATCACAATTAATACCCATTCATTATTAATTGTGCTTCATTTTGTGCGGGCAAAAAAACTCATGACAGACGGATATATAAACATTTAACATGTGTTTAATTTAAACTAAAGAACAGATATGGTGTCCAGATTGTAAAAAAAAAATAAATAAAAAAAAAGAAACATTTGTCAGAGATAGACTTACTGAGGCCCTGATGTTCCCAGAGTGTGGGTTGGCACAAACCAAAGTACACACACAGGAATCCCAGACTAATGTCTGCTTTGCGTTGATGTGGTACTTCAAGCTGGAAGTGCTGTGATGAAATGAAAACACCTTCCTGCAGAGTGCACAAATTACTTTATGTCAGATTGCTCCGTTTTGTTTCTTCTTTTGTACTCAAACTTCCAACCAAGAGGGCCAGTATGATCCAGCTTGATTGAGTTGATTCTGTTGAAGCACCAACCTGTGCCAGTTTGTGGGATTTTGAATCACTGAGTTAAGATTTTTAATCAAATTAATCATGCAAGTTAATTAATCTGGATTATCATATTAATTTTGACAGCCCTATATGTAACCTAAAAAGACAGACAAATAACTAGGGTTATAGATTTGGCGTTGATTGCGTGAAGAACAAATACAAAAATGTTGGGATGCTGTATAAAACATAAATAAAAACATAATGCAATGATTTGCAATGATTTTATAAGCCAATAGTTTATTCAGAAAAGACTATAGAAAACATATAAATTGTTGGAAGTGAGACCTTTACTATTTCATAAAAATGCTAGCTCATCTTGAATCTGATGGCAGCAACACGTCTCAAGGAAACTTGGGACAAGGGCAACAAAAGGTCAGTAAATTAAGTGGTACTAAAAAGAAACAGCTGAAGGAACATGTTGGAAACTAATTATGTTAATTGGCAACAGGCCAATAATGTGATCGGATATATAAAAATTACCTTAGAGAGGCAGAGTCTCTCAGACATAAAGATGGGGAGAGGTTCAGCAATCTGCCAGAAACTGCATCTTCAAACTGTGGGGCAATTTCAGAATAATGTTTCTCAAGGTAAAATTGGAAAGACTTTGAATATTCCATCATCTGCACTCAGTACATAATATCATCAAAAGATTCCAAGAATCTAGAGATATCTCTGTGTACAAGGGACATGGATGAAAATCAGTATTGGTTGTAAGTAATCTTCAGGCCCTCAGGCAGCACTGTATTGCAAACAGGTATGATTCTGCCATGGAAATCACTGCATGGGCTCAGGAACACTTTCAGAAATCCCTGTGTCTCAACACAGTTGGCTGTGTCATCAACAAATGCAGGATAAAACTTTATCATGCAAAAAAGAAGTCACATGATCCGGAAACACCCCTGTCTTCTCTGGGCCAAAGGTAATTCAAAATTGACTGAGGCAAAGTGTAAAACTACTTTGTGGTCAGATGAATCGAAATTTGAATTTCACTTTTAGAAATCATGGACTCGTCCAGTTTGTAATCAGTGCTCAGTTCAAAAGCCTTCCTCTTTGATGGTATGGGAGTGCATTAGGGCATATGGTACTGGCAACTTGCACATCTGGAAAGGTACTATTGACCCTGAAAGGTATGTACAGGTTTTAGTCCCTCAGGCAAGACATATTCCACACTGTAGCTAGTACAAGAGCATGACTTTGCAGTAGAAGAGTCCAGGTGCTGGAATGGCACTCCAGACACAGGTACACCAGCACAATATGAATGGTAGCAAAAATGTCATCCATTTGCAATAGATCCTATATAGATTCAACTTAGAGATAAAAAATACACTGTGTGCACGATTATTAGTTGATTATTAGTTAATTATTAGTTAATTATTGTTTTTTTGTGGTTTTTTTGGTTTTTGTTTGGTTTTTTTACCAACAACTGTGCTCTCGGTCAATCCAAAATGTTAATAAACTTAAAACATGAATATTTAACTAAGTGAAAGTGAGGTTTTGGCCTTTGTACAAGAATATCGGTGTGTGCACAATTATTAGGCAACTATAGTCTGCAGATTTATTACACAACTCAAAGGAAAAAATATTCCCATCTTCCTTGTTTATTTTCATCTGTTAAAGTGAGAATAATTAACAAACAACTCAAAGTTTACAAATTAACATTTTTGACATTTCAAAAAATAAATCAGTGACCGATATAGCCCCCCTTTTTTCAGTAACGCTCAAAAGTCTTCCATCCATGGAGTCTGTAAGTTTCTTGATCTCTTGACCATCAACTTTTTGTGCAGCAGCAATCACAGCCCCCCCAGACACTGTTCAGAGAACTGTACTGTTTTCCTTCACTGTACATCTCACGTTTAAGAAGGGCCCACAAGTTCTTAATAGGTTTTAGGTCAGGTGAGGAAGGGGGCCATGTCATTATTCTTTTTCCTGTACCACTGCATGAAGAGAGTGTCTTCTAGAAACTGGCAGTAGATTTGGGGGTAGAGTTTGAGTCAATCTTCAACCCGAAAAGGTCCAACAAGCTCATCTTCAATAATTCCAGCCCATACCAGTACCCCACCTCCACCTTGCCGGTGTCTGAGTTGGAGGGAGCACTATGCCCATTGCTGATCCAGCCACAGGTCCCTCCATCTGGTTCATCAAGAGTCACTCTCATCTCATCAGTCCATAAGACCTTTGAAAAATCTGTCTTCATGTATTTCTTGGTCGTCTTGGTGTTTCAACTTATGTCTCTTGTTCAGTGATGGTTGGGTTTCAGCCTTTCTTACCTTGGCCATGTCTCTGAGCACTGAACACCTTGTACTTCTGGACACTCCAGGTAGGTTGCAGTTCTGGAATATGACAGCACTGGAGGATAATGGCTTCCTGGTAGCTTCATGTTTGATTCTTCTCAGATCTTTAGAAGTTAATTTGCATCTTTTTCTCTCAACACGTTTCTTGTGATCCTTTTAGGTATTTGCAACAAAACGCTGGTTCTGTGGTCACATCTTAACATCTTGGCATTTTCAAGAGTGCCGCATCCCTCTGAAAGATTTTTTTAAATGGTTTTTGACATTTCAGAATCTGTCAGATCTCTTTTCTGGCCCATTCTACCTGTGGAAAAGAAGCTGCCTAATACAGTAATTGTGCACACCTGATATAGGGTGGCCACATCCAAGTGTACTCCTAGTGCCCAGGTAAATGGGGAGGGTTGCGTCAGGAAGGGCATCCAGTGTAAAATCTTTTCCAAATCCAAATGTGGATTCATAACACCCCTAATGGGAGCAGAAGAGAAGATCTCACATCCCCTGGTATGCTTAAATCCAATAAGCATTCAAGTTTATACCACTTGGAGTCCAAAAGTATGGTCAAAATACTCACTTGCCTAATTGTGCACACAGCGTAAGCTTTACGGAGGATTCACAAGTCGACGCTGCTTTGAAGGTTGTGTGCCTGATGTTTGAGGATATCATCACAGAGTCAGCAATCCCTAACAGAGCTCTGAATAGCAGTTAGCATGAACCAAATTAACCGCTTGATACTAACTTTGTTTAGATAAAACAGGGTGATTACTCTCTGCACGCATCGATTTTCCTTCGTTTTGATGTCAAATGACAGGCTGATATGATAACATGATTAGACTGGCTAGCGGCAATGCTGGAGCACTTCAATAAATGCAATTTAATTGGCTTGTGCTTCCAAAGGTAAACCTTTCTCAACTCTACAGCACAAGCAAATGAGCCACATTTCAGTTCAGCAATAGGGGATGTCGTCCCATTCGGAGCAAATAAGGAGAGCTTGAAATGTGTACCTTTGTGTACAAGATAATAAGATTTTTTTTCTTTAACCAGAACACCGCATTATGTCAAAAAAGCAAGGGATGGATATGCTTTGAGAATTTATTTCACTTTTTAAAACATTTTAGCTAAATTGGATCTTGCCATAGTAAAACCTACACTGTTCAAGACTTAAGGAGAAAAGACTGCAAAAGCACATTCTCCCTTCATCTTAAGTCAAGTCAGCATTTTCAGATCAGGCCATGGACATGACAAATCAGAGATGTCCTCAGGGGTTTCCCTGTGTGGAGCCTGATGAGTAATTACCAGAATGTTAGATTTAACTCTAAATCTTCCTGGCAGCCAGTGAATAGAGTCCAACAGTAGAGTAATGACTTCCTGTGCTTTGTTGTTTGTGTCTTGTCATGAGGTTACAAAGGCACGGCCTAATTGCCCTGCATTTTTTCATGTTAACAGAGTAATGCAGAGAAGAGTCAAATGTAACAAAGTGCAAGGAGCAGTTTTTCTCTATGACTCAGAGTTGACGCACAGCAATATTTTCTGTAATAAAACATGAATGTAACAAGCCTTTGTACAAGAAATCTTTGAGGGAGAAGGGAACTATTACTCTCAAGGTGAATTTAAAGAGCAAACATACTATAGCTGTAAGGATAACAGTAGACAAAGCCATCAATGCAGTCTTCAGCTAAGACAATACTTTCAGAGTTTGGGTCAGCAACTATTGTGCTGTTTATTTTTATACATTTAACAAAGAGGCCCTTTGAATTTTCTTCTCACTTTGGACTGCTGGTGGCCAAGCTGATAAGAGGGGCCTGGCTCACAAATCTATGTTCTAGTTCATCCAAAAAATGTTCGATGGGGTGGAGGTCAGAGCTCTGTGTGGGCCAGACAAGTACTTCCTCAACAAACTCACCCAACCCTGCATTTATGGACCTTGCTTTGTGCCCAGGGGCACAGTTGGGGTGAACAGTAAAGGCCTTCCCCAACCTATTGCCACAAAGTTCAAAGCATAGATATATCAAAAAATATCTTGGTAAGATGAAACATTAAGATTTCCCTTCATTGGAAGTAAGGAGCCAAGGCCAACCTCAGAAAACAGCCTCATAGCATTATCCCTCCTCCACCAAACATTATAGTTGCCACAGTGCAGTCAGGCAGGTAACGTTTGTCTGGTATTTCGCAAACTCAGTCTTGTCCATCAGACTGCCAGATAGAGATAAGATTTTTAACTCCACAGAACACATTTACAGTGATCCATAGTCCAGTGGAGGCCACCTTTATACCACTCCATCTGACACTTGGCATTGTGATGGGCGAAATAAGTCTTACCTGCAACTGCTTGGCCATGGGAACCGATGCCATGAAGCTCCTGCAGCTTTTGTGCTGACATTAATGCCAGTGGATGTTTGAAATTCTGCAATTATTGAGTCAGCAGACCACTGGTGACTTTTCTGCATTGTGTGTAAAAGTGGTCTGCTGCCATTGACTCTGCGTGGTTCCTAAATGCTTTCACTTTGCAATAACACCACTTTTCAGTTGATTGTGGAATATCTGGGAGGGAAGAAATTTAATTAACTGTCTTTTTTGCAATCGTGTCATCTTATTAGAATTCCACATTTGAATTCAGTGAGCTCTTTAGAACAACCCATTCTTTCACAAATGTTTGTAAAGGCAGACCGCATGGCTAGGTGCTTGATTTTATACACCTGTGGCAACAGGACTGAATGAAACACCTGAATTCAGTTTTTAAGAGTTGCGCTCCAATGCATTTGTCCATATAGTGTACTGTTGGTCAGCATCAGACCAGCTGTTGGTTGAGTCACCACTTGTAAACCATGAAACATCACTGTATGTCATATTTCAGCCAGCAAACAAAAGTTGACAATTTAGCTCCAAACAGTCAATATTACTTGCTAGCTGAGACCAAGCGCAAACAGGCTGAATCAGCAGCCATAGTGCAGGTGATAAGAGTTTTATTATTTCTGTTATCTCATGAGTACAGCACCTTCAGGTGTTACCCTCTGATTACTGTCATAACTCTGCGTGAGAAAAGTGGACTGTGTTTAATCTTGCCTTTTAAAATTGCAGGAAAGTGCACTGCAATAAAACATGAAGGGGTATAACCTTGGCCTGAGTGTGTTGGAGTGTGATAACACATATGGCCCTTAGTGCTGATTGCTAATAAGCAAGAGAGCTGAGGGGGATCTAGCATGATATACTGTAGCTTAAAAGGGTTAATGTGCTTGAAAGAACATCTTGTTATCTTGCTTATTTTGCTTGTTTCCCACAAATTTATCTTCTGCAGAGCTGTATCTACCACCCTGCCCCTCATTTCTCACTGTCCGCCCAACCATTTATTCCTCAGCTGTTATTTTTTTAATGGGTGATATGTTTAAGCTGGTTGAAGATCATTGAATGAGTAACCCCTTCACCTCACCTTCACACTTCACTTTAGTGGTTCAAATTCACATCTGTTCCAAATTTGTTTTAGCAATATCACTAAACGTGAAGCTACAGTCAGCAGATAATTAGCTTGAATTAGCATAAAGGGAAGGAAGTGGGAGGACAGCTAGCCTGGTTCTGTCTACACATAGCAAAATCTGCTTATCAGCACATATGCTCTCAATAATGAACATGTTATATGTTGTTTGTCTAATCTGCACAAAGCATAAAGTGCTAAACAAGCTAAAAGAGATCAAATGATCACTTGACTCTTCAAGTTTAACGCACAGACATGAGAGTGGTATTAATCTTTTTATAGAGTCCTCTGAAAAAGGAAGTTTTCCTGTGGAAAAATAAGTACACTCTTACTTCTTCCAGAGGATTTAAGAGGGTAAGTAGCAGCCAAGAGTGGCTAATCAAATTCAGCTAATTAGTCGATCATCAGCCAGTATGAGCACTTTTATAAAAGCAGAGGTTTTGGAAGTTTGCTTGTCTGGAGCATTCAGGTGTGTGTTAACACAATGCTACAATCTTCCCAGGAGTGGTCATCCCAGCAAATTCACTCTAAGGTCAGACTGTGCAATATGCAAAAAAAATGCAAAGAAAATGCAAAAACCCCAAGAGCTACATCTCAGACTCTACAAGCTTCCATAAGTGTATTAAACATTAAAATTAAAAGCAAAGACTTCTGGAACATTGTCCTGTGGACAGACAAGAACAAAGTGGGCATATTTAGTGATAATACACAGCACCATGTTTGGCGAAAACCACACAACATAGCAGCAAAAACACCTCATACCAATAGCAAGCACAGAGGTGGAGGGGTGATTGATTTTGGACTTGTTTTGCAGCCGCATGATGACAGTCACTGAATAAATATGAACTCCTCTGTATACCAAAGGATTCTAAAGTCAAATGTGAGGCCATCTACATGACAGCTAAAACTTTGCTGAAACTCATTTATGCAGCATGACAATGATCCCAAACACACCAGAAAATCTACAACAGAGCTGATGAAAAAGAAAAGAATCAAGGTGTTGCAGTGGTCCAATCAAAACCCGGACCTCAACCTGATTGAAATACTGTGGTTGGACTTTGAGAGAGCTGGGCATAAAAATGAATGCCTGCAAACCTTAGTGAACTGAAACAATGCTGTAAACAAGAGTGAACCAAAATTCCTCCACAGTGATGTGAGAGACTGATAAAGTCATACAGAAATGGATTACTTCAAGTTATTGTTGCTAAATGTTGTTCTGAAAGCTACAGCTCATGGGGTGCAGTTAGTTTTCCACAGGACTGTACAGAGTTCTGTGAAAACCTTATTTTCCCCATAACTGTGTACTCGTAGTAAAAACGCAGTCTCTCAAAATGTAAAACTGCTGCTTTAAAAATGTCATGCTCCCTGTGATGCTCCTTACATGAAAAAGCCATGAGCTGCAGAAATTCTCTTATAAAAAGGGACATTCACAGCCTGCAATTGCAATATGCGAGTAAAATATGAGTGTTTTATTTTATTATGTGAACACATCCTCGGTCTAACACTTCCCTTCACTTCTCGTCTTCAGAAAGCTTCACACCTATTAATTCTTTGCAGTTAAAAAAACAACTCGTCATCTTATATCAACTGATGCTGGGCCAGGAGGCAAAGAATTTGTACGCCACATGTGAAAATCTCCTTTGTTGTTATTTTATGCATTGGCTCATTTGCAAATTGTCAAGCTCTCAGGTTTACATTTCATCCTGCCTCACTGCTCTCACTATTTAGCAATTCACAGTTTTCCAGAAACTAAATACGGATACATAATGAGCAAACATCTTTATTTTACTCTATCCTTCTCAGGTTCAGATGTGTTCCCTCTTTCTTTGTGCATTTAAATCCCAAGAGACGCTGGCCCACTTTTCAACTTACAGCTCCTCTCGACTTTTCTCTGAAAGCAACAGCAGGAAATCTCCATCCATCAGATTATGCCGGGAGTACATACAACCACACTGCTCCCTTATGACTAATCAACTGGAATGGTTCTTCTCCAAACACTGCATGTTACCCTCTCCCATATGGACTTTAAGCTTTTGACCTTACCATCTACTAATCACCAGTTTTACCCAACATTATGCTGAAATAATTATGGGGTTATTAAAATCATTAGTTACTTAAGGAACTTAATAAATAAATACCACAATCTTCTATAAAGATATTCTTTTTTTTGGCTGCTCCCATTAGGGGTCACCATATCAGACCATCTGCCTCCATCTCACCCTATCATTTGCATCCTTTTCTGTCACACCAACCCTCTTCATGTCCTCCTTCACTATATTCATGAACCTTCTCTGTGGTCTTCCTCTTCTCCTCCTGCCTGGCAGTTCCATCTTCAACATCCTTTGTCCTGTGTATTCACAATACCTTCTCTGCACATGTCCAAACCACCTCAAGCTTGCTTCTCTTTGTCTCCAAGCTTCTCAGCCTGAGCTGTCCCTCTGAATGACTCATTTCTATCCATCCTGGTCAACCCTAGTGAAAATCTCAGCATCTTTAACTCTGCCATCTCCAGCTCAGCCTCCTGTATTTTTGCCATACATCATGGCAGGTCTAGCTACCGTCTTGTAAACCTTCCCTTTAACTCTTGCTGCTATCCTTCTTTCATAAAGCACACCTGACACTTGTCTCCAATCATTCCACTGTGGCTAGGGATGGGAATCGAAAACCGGTTCTTGTTGAGAACCGGTTCCCACTGTTTCAGTTCCTTGGAATTGTTTGCCATTTT
>VUQH01014096.1:4369-16982 GCA_015106775.1 Etroplus canarensis
AAAATGCTGTTTGTATCCACAGTTGGGCCCATAAATTGTGTGTCAATGAGGCACTTTGTGTTTAAATTTTGCCTTTGTTCACCATCACAGTGGCTTTCAAATCAGTCAAAATGTAGTGCAGACCGTTAGCTTTAATTCAGCCATTTATATACACAGTCCTCCATTTTCAGAGGCTCAAAAGTAATGACAAGTCAGGCCTGTCCCCTCATTATACTGTGACATACTAATGAGTTAAAAGATCTAGAGATGAGTCCAAGATTGAACTCGCTAGCTGTTTGCTGAAACTCTCAATATGAGGTCCAAAGAGAAGGGAAGGAGGCCATTATTAGGCCGAAAAACCCTTTTTGAAGAGATGGCAAAAACTTAGATTGATCAAAACAAGAATCTGAAACATTCTTAAAAAGGAGGAATGCTGGCAAGTTCAGCAACACCAACAGATATGATAAGATGGATTCTTTATTGATCCTCTAACGGGGAAATTGCAACCAAATCTCAACACTGCTCTTATAGACACACACGTTTTTGTCAGACATGTAGTTCTGAACAATACACACACACACACACACACACACACACACACACACACACACACACACAGAGAGATAGTGGCATGCAGTGGTGAGAAGTGCGAGAAACAGGCAGCCTGTTGCAGGTGCCAAGAGGCACTGTGGGGGTTGGGAGCCTTGCTCAGAGGCACCTCGGCAGTGTTTGGGTTGAGCTGACTCCTCTCCAAGCCTCCAGCGTGCCCCCATAAGTACTTGGCGGGTCCTGAATTTTGGCCTCCGACCTCCACAGAATACTGAAGTGGATGATCGTAGAATTCTTTCTTTAGTTAAGAAAATAGTTAATAAAATCTAGCCAAGTCAAGATCACTTGACATCTGATAACATTTGTGAGATTTGGGGGTCAAAAGTCAAGTTCACACAGGGTCAGATTTAATGTAGTTTTTTGATTTTATTTGTTTTGTCTTTTTTCCATATATATTATGTATTTTTCTGTACATCCAGCTATACCAGATTCATCTACACTCAAAAGATCTTTTCCATGTTAGTTCTTTTTGATTCTAACTAGCAGCTCTGAGATTGAGGACATAAAGCGCGCACGAGTCACTCCTTTCCTGCCAGCCACATGAGGCTCTTTGAATCCTCTGTGGTTTTATTTGTACTTTTTTAAGTGTATTTTTTGCATCGTCTGTTTTATCATTGGCCCCTTTCTAGTCCACTTTTATAGCTGGGCTTCAGCCGACACCCACCTGGACCCCCTTCTCATGTGTGTACACATCAAAGCAACTACAGCACTGCACACTGCAGCCTCAAAGCTCTGCGGGAAACACAGAAACACACCTGGTTATGATCTGCTGCTCTGATCCATCTGTTTGGTGTGTTTGTGTGACAGGTGGAGAGAGCGAGGCCTGCCCTTCTGGTCCGGCAGCCGTCAGACTCACGAGAATGGACCGTACAGCAAGTTCAGGACGGGTATGGCGCTTTTCTTCTCTTTGTGTTTCCGTGGCTTGCTTTTGTACAGTGTGAAACATGAGCTTTCAGTAGTTTACGTGTCCCAGTAACTTTATCTCATGCTTGGGCCTTTTTCTGGCTGATGTATCACATTTAGTTTGAGTTGTCTCTTGAAATTTCTTAGTGTTTGAGAGAGAGAATGGTATTAGAGAGTGGCTCAGGAGATAAGGCAGGTTGTTGGTTCAATCCTCGGCCTCTCTAGTCCACATGCTGAAGTGTCCTTAGGCAAGATACTGCACCCCAGTGACTGTGTGTACCATAGCTAAAGGTCTGTATGAAGCTTGTAGTTAAAACCACTTTAAAATTTTTTGACAAATTGTTGAAATTCTTATATACATTTTCTTGGGGTTTAATTTATTCCAGCATCACAGTCATTTTTGATTAGAAAATGGTCAGAAATAACATGAAAACACACAGATTTCTGCTAGTAATGTGACTAGTTTCGTTGACTTTACTTTGTTCAGTGATCATGCTTACTGTCATAAATAGTCACCCAGCAACGGCCGACTCTCAGCCAGGAAAAACCCTAATGTTGTAGCTTGTTATTTAGCAGGCTAGCTACCAACACTGTCTTGGCTCTAATTTGATCAGTGATCATATTATGATTAACATCTTTGCATGCAGTCATGTGTGGTGTGTGTGTGTGTGTGTGTGTGTGTGTGTGTCAGACTCCTCAGAGATCATCTGTGTTCACTGGAGCCCTCTTCACTCTGAACCTCCTCCTGGAGCCCTTGTCTCCCTCCCCTTGGACTTCAACCCATGACCCCCTGCATGCCAGCCCTGCATGTCATCCCTTCGAGAACCTTGTATGAGTCATGAACCCTGTTTGTACTGTACAAGTGTCTGTGTTTCTGTAGAAATGTGCCATTTATCCTCTGTGGAAACCATCTAAAGCTCAGTGAAGCTGAAACTAAAGAGCTGATCACATAGTTCTGGGAAAGGGTCTACATAAAATCAGAGACCTGACCTGATTTAACTCCTCCCGTTCAAGATCATCTTCTCATGCACCTCTGGACCGTTTTCAGCTTTTATCCTGTTCCGCTCTCCTGCACTCATACCTCCGCGATAAATGCTCCTGCGTGTCAAAATAGCTATCCTGTATTTTTGTTTTTATGTTCGGGAAGTGGACGAAATTTATGTAGCCGAAACACACAAACACAATCACCAGGAGAATGAATTCGTGATGCACAAACGTATGAATATTTAATGCAGTGCCTTTAGACTTGGACACTGTTGACTGCTCGGTCATACCCGGAGACCCAGATCTCATCACCAACGACGACCCTCTACGTGAAATTTGAATGAAGTTTGAAATTTGCATTGAACTTGGAGAGTGCACAGTGCAAGTGGTCAGAACAGGATGACCAGGGCGCGAACTAATAATAGCGGCCCTGTTGGTAGCTGTCTGGACATGACCGAGAGCATGACTTTGAACAGAGGATCAGCCAAATTAAAATCAGGTAAGGTAGATAAATGTCAGGCGTCATCACACGTGCAACGTTTACAAAACTAAGTTTAGCAACCATCAAAGAAAATGGGCCCTCCTCAGGTTTAGTTTACATAGTAACACCTCATCTGACCCAAGTGAACATGAAGGGCTGCACAAAGTCTCTATATACATCTTGAATATATAGTACAGTCAGACCTGTAACAACCATAAGTTGCCTATGAAAAAGACCTACAGCAGACTTTACTTTAGTGGACCGCCCAGGCATTTTTAATAATCTGCAACATGAGTGGACTATTTCCTCGCTCATAGTACACACTGTAGTGTGTTATTTTTCATAGAGTACTGTGCATGGGTGACGCAGGTTACAAATGGTATTATTTAATCATTCTTTTTTTATAACGTGTGCACACACACACACACACATGTACAGCCTCCCACCACAAATGCAATCTATATCTGTAGAAAACACTTCACAGCAGTGGTTTTCAAACATGAGTAAAAAGCACACTGAATAACAAGCTTAAATTTTAGGGCATGTCTGTATTTATATCTGATAAGACTTATGTTTCTCCTATTCGTATTTTATTGTCAGATAAAGACACCTAGCCTTTGCTTTAATTTATGTACAACACATTTATGTCCCACCACAGCATTTCAGTCAGTTTGAGGTCTGGACTTTGACTGGGCCATTGCAACACCTTGATTCTTTTCTGTTTCGGCCATTCTGTTGGAGATTTGCTGCTGTGCTTGGGATCATTGTCCTGTTGCATGACGCCGTTTGGGTCAAGCTCTAGCTGTCAGGCAGATGGTCTCACATATGACTCCAGAATACTTTGGTATACAGAGGAATTCATGGTCAACTCAATGACTCCCAAGGGGCCCAGGTCCTGTTGGCTGCAAAACAAGCCCAACCGACTCCCTCCACCATCGTGCAGTTGGTGTGAGGTGTTTGTGCTGATTTGCTGCGAGAGAAGAGGCTTTCTCCTGGAAACCCTTCCGAACAAGTCATACTTGTTCAGTATTTTTCCGATTGTGCTTTTATGAACTTGAACATTTACCACGCTAGCTGAGACACATCACACAGTCTGACCTTGGGGAGAATTTGCTGGGTCAACCCCTCCTAGGAAGATTGTAGCATTATGTTAACGCACAACTAAAACCCCAAATTGATCACTTCACTTAAAATTGATGAAGTAACTTGGATTAGCAGCACCTGGCTGTTACTTACCCTCATACTGTAATTCCTATGGAAAGGGTGCACTCAGGTTTTCACATGACTGTAGCTCTCCTCCAACACCTTATCAGAAACTTCACATATTCAAACAAATGATCTCGCTGCCTGTGGGTCAAATCTTGCTCGGCACCATGTTTGCCAACTTGGCAAGCTGTGGTCATCCCCAGTCCTGCTGAAGCCATAGCACAGGCAGTTTTTGTTATACAGGGTGTTTCAAAAAGATGGAGCCAATTTCAATGCGGTGTATTTCTTGATAGCAACATGGGACAATTAGACAAAGTTACAAGTCACTAGTTGTGGTCTTTTAAGACTCGGTGCCCCGCCCTTTCATGTGGTAAACGTTTCATTCACTTGTGGCTTGTGGTCGTAGAGATAAAGTGATTTCGAATTGAGTCCATCTTTTTAAAACAACCTGTAGTTTTTACAGATGGATTTTTTTCCCCCTTTTCCTTTGATGGTGGGTCAAACTAGTAGTTAGTTCTGGATTTCTCCAAACAAAACAGTGTGCTATTTCCTCCTCACTAGAAATTAGTTCATTTAATGTGTCACGCCAAAATAATTCCCACCTTCTGGCAACTGCCCAATTAGGTTATGTTCCTCTTTGACAAAGGATCTAAAAGGATTCTGGGAAATTGCTTCTGTACTGGAATAAATGATTGCCTACAAAGTACTGAAATGATAATTTAAAAAATGCACGTCATTGCTTGTTGTGCAGCTGCAGTTTGCAATAATCATGAATGTTTAACACACCTGAATTTCTTCACGGCGCGCTGTTTGGGAACCACTGCTGTACAGTATTTACAAACTGGAAAATGGTGATCCCTACAGTTTATGGCCTTCCATCATGTATCAAACTCATTGGTATACCTGTGCTCAGTCATGATGCTTTTTGTATTCATTCTTTCCTTAATTCATTCATTCATTCATTCATTCCCTCTTGCCTTGACTCCTCTCTCCTCCTGTATTGCCTCTGTGTTGACTTTCAAGACCCCTTCCACGTGTGAAAGTGTGACCTCCTCACTCTCTGGCTTTTTCCCTTTTGCAGAGATGAGCGACGTGTGGTCCGTCTCCAGCGTGACTGTCCGTCCTGACCTACGGAGCATGCCCAATTCTCCCAGCACCCCTCACCTGCCCACCATCACAGAGGAGTGAGTGGGAGAGAGAGGGGGAGAGAAACATAAAGAGAATAATTGTTCAGAGGGTGTTAAAGCCCCTTCAGACTTTTAGATCTTAAGCTTTTGTTTGATTCTTTATTGTTTATAATAGACAGTCTATTATTTAGCCCACAAACTCAATGCGATTTGATTGGATCTGACAGAAGGCGTGAGCGGCCTGCACATTTGTCATCGTTTTGATGGAGAACTCTGAGTGGTGCACAGAAATTTGTGACACCACCTTTTTCACAAACAAACGAGAGGTTAAAAAAAGAGTCAGAGATAAGAGACCAGAATGAAACTGTTCAGATAAGACAGGGAAGTCTTTTCTCTCCTCTCTCATCCTCTCTCTCTTTGTCTGTGGGCAGACTGCTTGTAGGATAAAACATCTTCATCGATTTGCTATCAGAGACGGAGCAAATAGACTCTGGACATGAGCCCTGGAGGCGTTCATTTCCATACTGTAATCTCGTGATGCCATTAAATGCCTGGGAAGCGAGGACAGTTAAACACGAGAGCAGGGGAGGACATTTTCATCTCTGGTCATTAAGCACCACCAGCGGAGCTCAGCAACATGAGAAACTTCACAAATGAGAGAAGAAAATGGTGAATGTCTGCCGCTGTAATCGTTCATGAGTCGCTTTCGCTCTTTTTTGTCTCTTCTAGTTGACAAAGGACCAAACGTTTGTGAGAGGAGGTCAAGCTCTGAGACAGTGAATGTTCTCAGTGATGAAAAGAGCAGATAAAATGGACTCTTACATATGAGCTACACCATTTTCATTTTCCGCTGTACAGATATGTGGTGCATCAGATAAAACCTTTAACCATGTCTTAAATTATGATTTGTGTGTGTCTGTGACTTGTTAGATTCAGTGTATGAACTCTACACTGTTGGACTGACAGAATGAATGTAAACCCAGGACTCGGGTAGGGTACTGTTAGTATTTGTACTGAATGTATTATTAAGTGGAGCCATGTTTCTCAGAAGTATTTAGATTTTTTTTTTTTTTTTTGGCTGAGAGTCCAACATAACCTTTGTCTGACCTGGGGGGTCGGCAAAATGATTTTAATTTCTTAATAAATAAATATCTATGTATTGCTGGCTAGCTTAATCTATTATGTAATCATTAGTAGATTTATATTTTATATTAAGAATATACATCTGCAAGATAGTAACTAGAGCTTTAAAGTAAGTGTCGTGAGGTAAATGCTGTGCCCCCTTTTAGACTCACCCCTGCACATTGCAGGTATCACAGCTACAGAGAGCGAGAGACAAAATGGCTGCTGTCCGCCTGCAGCAAAGTTTACAAGAAATCTGCCAAATTTGAAGCCTGTGAAAAACGAAACAAGCAGTTTATCTGCTTTCATACAGCTTTTGTTTCATCCTGTTGTTATATTTAAATGTGTTGTTGCTGTGTGTAACAGGCGGTCAGTGGTTTCCTTCGTGGCTCTCTGGCTTTTTACCCACAAATGTTTTTAATGTCACAGTAACGAGAGCTGCTTTCATCGATTTGTTTTCTTTGCCTGTGTTCACTGCTTCACTCTCGGTGCCTCTTCTTTGTTGCCCATAATGTGTGTTAAAGGCTCGTTGCATCCATGAGTCTCTGAGGGTCCACTTGAGTCCGAGCGATGTAGATTTCTTCATAATGCAGTGAGCATGATGCTCTGAGCCTGCCAACAGAGCACCAACTGCGCGTTTGTCCTTCAGGTGGACTTCAGCGAACTTGAAAGAGGTCTTCTCCTGGGGTCTGTCCCAGGGCTGCCTTCTTGCAGGACATGTCCGAAATGCCTCGCCTAGGTAATTTTTTTTGTCTGGGCTCGTGCAAATAGTGACATTGAACCAAGTGAACGACTACCGCTGGGTGCGCTCCCACTGTTTTCCTTGCCAGCGTCATCTTTTTTTTTTTTCAGCCTTTTTTTCCCAGACAAACCACTGCACACACAGGGCAGCTGTGGCTGAAATTTCTTATACATTTCCACCAGAAGAAGAATGGGAAATAATCCCAAAGAAAATCGCCAGTGCACCCATTTTCTACCTTTTATCCAGGTGGCAGGGGCAGCCTCCATGTCCTTGGCCACCTCCCAGAACACCTCACCTATGAGGCGTCCAGGAGGTATCTTGGCCAGATGCCAGAACCACCACAGCTGGCTCCTTGTGATGGGGAGGAATAGCGTTTCTACTCTAAGTTCCTGAGCTCCTCACCTCATCTCTAAGGTCTAGCCCAGACACCCTTCAGCGGAAGCTCATTTCCACCACTTGTATCCGCGGTCTCATTTCTTCAGTCACGGCCATAGCTGAGGGTAGTTGGTAATAGCTAGCTCAGTTGGTAAATCAGCAGCTTTGCTTTGATTCTGTTCTCTCGCCTCACCGTAACAGACGGATAAAGCAACCACATCACTGCAGACCACCGCGTCAGTCTGTCTGTTGATCTTCTACTCCACTCTCCCTTTACTCGGGAAAAAGACCCCGAGGTACTTAAACTCCTCTACTTGGAGCAGCGTCTTGTCCCTGACCTGGAGTGGGCATGTCCCCCTTTTCCAGCTGAGAACCATGGCCTCAGACTTGGAGGTGCTATTTCTCATTCCAGCTGCTTCACAGTCGGCTGCGGACCACCCCAGTGAGAGCTGGAAGTCACTGCCTGACGATGTCAAAAGAACTGCATCGTCTGTAAAAAGCTTCGAGACTCTCCGCCCCTTAGCTGCACCTAGAAATCCTGTCCATGAAGATTTTGAACAGAATCAGTGACAAAGGGCAGGATTGGCCGAGTCCAACACCCACCAGGAATGAGTGGCTTATTGCCAGCAATAAGAGATTAAATGGCCTTTTTTATGGGCCAGATACGCCACGTTCCCAAAGCACCCCTATGGGGCGCCCCAACAATGCAGTTAAACAGTCTCCAAGTCCATAAAACACATTGGGCAAACGCCCATGTGTCCTTGAAGTGGTCCAGTGTTCCATGTTTTATTCTAGCGTTAAATGCGGCACAGTTTGCAGTAAATTACCCACTGCAAACCTTATTTATGTTTATATGATTCTTTTGAATGCTCTCCCAAAATGTTGCGCACTCATAGAGAACCTCCTAAAAATCCCTGCTGGGGCTGGACAGTGGGGACAGCTGCTGTCAGCCTGCAGCAAAGTTTACAAGGAATCTGCCAAATACTGTTGCAATAACGCCAACGCAAAACTGGCAGTGTTACAGATTGACACTGCACCACCTCAGTGAATTCCAGCAGCAGTTTTTTGACATCAGGACAGTTTGCACTGATGCCAAATGTTCATAAATCTGGCTCAGTATCTCCCATGTTAGTTAAACCTGAAACTTGCATCAAAAATTGAATTTTTAATGTTAGATTTTTGTTGGATTTTTCTTACTGACCTTAAGCAGACTTGATGCAGCCCCATCTTTACCTTTGCGCTCTGTACCACACTTCAGTCCCATGTTGAGCTCAGGCTGGGTTTTGGCCTGACAGAAGAGGAGTAAATGTTTGGCAGTGATCAGCGGGCAACACGAGACCTCTAAATCTGAGCTCAAGACATAAAAGTAAAGTCAGAATCATGACTGTCTTAGACTACAAATAACCAAACAACTTAATGTGACGAAATGTGATATGAACATGTGGTTAGCATTTAGTTTTGCTGTATTTGTTTTGAGAATGTAGTAGCTGATCTGTTATGTAGTCTCAGTGTGTAGCTTTAGTTATCAGTCTCTATAGCAGTGCCGCCATATTTATTCTGTTGAATACGTTTCCAGCGTGAGACCGTTCACTTTCAGTGGGAAGGTCTGGTGACAAAGCAGCGCTGCTCTGGGTTTCCTTTGGAGATGCATCGCACTCTGAGCCTTGCATGTGTTGGATTTATCCGACTTTTGTTTTATATGCGCAGTTGTTTTTTGCAACTCTTTTTTTTCCCCCCCTCAAACTTTCATCTTACATAGCCTTAAACTGTTTCTGTAAAGAGAAGTTTTCAGTTGAAACAAAACCCTGGCATCCAGAGAAACTCCTGCATTCTCCAAAACAGGGGAGGCAGCACACTAGAGGCAAAAAATCACCCTGTTATCAAAGCTTTATAGCATATTATCAACATACTAATTGCAAATAAAGTGTGTTAAAAATGATCAAGCTGTAGTGGATTATTTTGTAATTTTTGACCAAGGGAAAGCAGCCTTTTTTCTGGCGATACAAGCTCGTCAATTCCAGCTTCTTATATTTATTCTTCTACTCTGCTAGAGTAACTTTGCATGATTCACACTTCTGAGCATTCAATTTATTTTATACTGGGCCTTGGTGCAGCTCTTGTGAAATTTATGAGGCCACGTTTTCGTCATGCAGAAATAAGCACAACCCCAATTCCAAAATGGTTGTGATGCTACATAAAATATAAATAAAACCACAATACAATGATCTGCAAATATCATAAACCAACATTTTATGCACTAAAAGACACCGAAAACATCAAGCCTTCAGGCCTTCCAAAGTGCAGGGTTTAATCTGTTACACTCCTCTGTCTGAATCAAGCTCCTTTCCTGTGATTGGCCTTATCTCATAAACAGAAGGTTTGAACAGCAGATGGTTGGAGCTGTATGCTGAGGCCATGTGGAGGCCAGAGAAGAAAAGGATTTTCTGAAACCACAGATTACATAAAGGATGGGTGCAGCTTCAGGATCTGAAAAGAGAAGCCAGTGCAGTTTCCTTAAGCCTGCATTCTTTTCAGTGGCCAGCAGAGGGCGATAGCTGTAGCTCCAAGAGGACGTCTGATTGTATAGAAATCTATGGCTTAGCTCCCTTGCTCTGTGACCTCGGTAAACACTCTTCTGGTTACTTTATGGGCTCAGTCAGTTATCTGGGATAATTGAATAAAACATGAATTTCATTTTGTAAATTTTTGTCATTCTAAGTCAGAAAAGAGCATTATCCAGGGTGAGCTTATTGGCTAAGACCTTATCAATCATAAGTCATTAGCCATTGAGCTTGCATTGCTCTCTGTTTCTCTGATCATCACATCCACTTTCAAAACACCAAACAAAAACTAAATGTGAAACTTTATAACAGGGCTTTACAAACAATAGGTGTTGTCACCTCGCAATGTCCATCTTTTATATACAGTTTAAAACTGACTGTTTAGAGCAGTGTGAAGTCTGAGCTTTTAGCTGATGGAAAATACTTAATCATACTGACATCATTTTTAGAAACTTTGACCATGTATAATATGACGATCCACCACTGGAATAGTTTATGACAGAGAATAAGGAAAAAGCACCCAACTGAAGTCCATCGTCATCTGTTTCACCTCATGAAATACTACAAATGTCTGTAACTGCTGTAGTTTAGTGCACTTCTCCACTGTAAATGGTGGATTAAACAACGAAACATACAGCTGTCAAACAGATGTTCTTAAAACCTGCAACTCCACCACACAGGAAAAATCTTTGTTTTTACAATCAAGTCTTTAAATCAAGCATCCAGGAGATTTCTGGCTGTTTTGCATTATTTTCACATGCAGGTTGTCTTTGCATAATTCTGCATGTCATTCAGCAAAGATGCTGCAAGCAAACTTAAGTTTGTGCTTTTAAATCATACAGAAGGTCTACAAATATCAGATAAGAAAAGTTGTTGATTTGCAGGTGACAGCAGATATAAACTGTGAAGCCACATTTCATCACATAACCGTCTCGCTGGAGGAAAACATCTTATTTTAAAATCTGTAATATAAAGACAGGCTTTGGCATCCCCAGGGCGACATCTGTGCTTTGCTGTCTTCAAACCTGCAAGAGTTCATTGTAGTGTAGAAATATTTGGACTCGATTTCCTCAAATAAGTCTTATTTATAATACCTTTTGATATACACTGTATGGACAGAAGTTTTGGGCCACACCGCTTACTCATTGAATTGAGGTGTTTCTTCAGTCCCATCGCCACAGTTGTATAAAATCAAGCACCTGGCCATGCAGCCTGCCTTTACAAAGTGCCAGACCACATACACTTATAGAGCGGGGTCTCTGAGTGCTGAGGCACATAGTGTGTAAAAGTCACCAATGCTCTGCTGACTCAGTAACTACAGAGCTCCAAACCTCCTCTGGCATTAACATCAGCACAAAAACTGTGCGCCAGGAGCTTCATGCCATGCGTTTCCATGACCAAGCAGCCGAGTGCAAGCCTTACATAGCAAAGTACAATGCCAAGCGTTGGATGGAGTGGTGTCAAACATGCTGCCACTGTTCTCTGGAGTGGAAATGTCCTGTGGAGTGATGAATCAAGCTTCTCTATCTGGCAGGCTGATGGATGATTCTGGGCTTGGCAAGTGTCGGGAGAACTTTACCTGCTTGACTGCATTGTGCCGCCTGTAAAGTTTGATGGAGGTTATTGTTCTGGGTTGTGTCTGGGCCTCTTAGTTCCAGTGAAGGAAATTTTAATGCTTGTGCCCCAGTGCACAAAGCAAGGTTCATAAAGGCACGAAGAAACATATGCATGTGTTTTTGAATATTACAATAATGATGAAATATTCATTTATCTAAGCTGAGTTCAAACAAATTTATTTAATTCTTTGTGCAAAAGTGAGAGCACATGTTACATGGACCAAGCAGACACTACAGGAAGTCAGGAATAATGAGTTACTCAATCAGAGGGAAAAAAGACTAATACATTAACAAGAGCAACACAACAGGCAAAAACTTCAAACATAAATGTATCAAACAGATTAATTGGCACGGTTAAAACATGTTTATCATACCAACAAAACCCCAGTGCAGGTTAATGGAAGAAAATCTTCAGCAGGTAAAATGAATGTGTGAGTGACATTTAAAAAGAAGCAAAACACACAAGCAGACAATTTCGTCTCGTCTCGTCGTCTACCGCTTGTCCGGGGGTCCGGGTCGCGGGGGCAGCAGTTCGAGAAGAGAAGCCCAGACTTTCCTCTCCCCAGCTACCTCCTCCAACTCTTCAGGGGGGACACCCAGGCGCTCCCAGGCCAGCTGGGAGACATAGTCTCTCCAGCGTGTCCTGGGTCTTCCCCGGGGTCTCCTCCCAGAGGGACGTGCCCGAAACGCCTCCAGTGAGAGGCGTCCAGGGGGCATCCTGATCAGATGCCCGAACCACCTCAACTGGCTCCTTTCGATGTGGAGGAGCAGCGGCTCTACTCTGAGCCCCTCCCGGATGACTGAGTTCCTCACCCTATTTCTAAGAGTGAGCCCAGCAATCCTGCGGAGAAAGCTCATTTCGGCCGCTTGTATTCGAGATCTCATTCTTTCGGTCATTACCCAAAGTT
>VUQH01014111.1:3443-37745 GCA_015106775.1 Etroplus canarensis
TTTTTTTAAATACTGTATTTCAAGTTTGTGGTCATACTGCCCAACACCAGGATTAAGAAATACTGTCAAAGGAAAAGTTTTTTTTTTAAGCAAACAAATTTTCATAGAACATCAAAGCGATACCAAGTGAAGCAGAAATTTTTTGCACAGACCTCTGCTTCTTAATAATCAAACCAAACTGACAATATTACTCACTGATCACCGCACATCAATATCCATGTCTAAATGTCCTTTGCCCGATGTTATCTAGCTTTTTTATTACCTTTTATTTATTTTAGGATTTTATTAGCTTGGAAGATTGTACCAAGATATGTGGCCAAATTCAAAAATAAGCAGATCAGTTTCTTATGCAGTGAATCCACTGAACCTTGAGCTGCTACAGGAGATGAATAAAAATGTTTACAAGAAAGAAATATTCTTTAGGTACTCTTAGGCAATGCAGTATATATCATCAATATCTGATTCAGCACATACATATTTTTATTTTATTTTTTTAAAAGTGACGACAGAAGAAGAAGCCTGGGCTAATTCAGAAATAGCATCATAGCTTGTCCAGCAGGGTATCTTGAACTACATGGTACCTACAATACTCTTAGCACTGTCTGCAGCACATGTAGCACAGTAGTCTGAGTACGTGTGGTATCAACCAGCATCTTCATGGAGAGTTGCTACCTAGTTTGAGAAATATTTGGAGGGAAATTACTATATCAAATATGATATTATAGACTAACGATATTTGCTTATTTACTCCCTAAAAAGTTTTTCAAAATGCTAAAAAAGTATCCATTAGGCACCACTTAAAAATGCATTAAAACCTTTACTTGCTGTTTTCCTGGGTGGCAAAAATTGGAAAGTGTGTTGAAATTGCTTTTATGGCAGAATTTAAAATAGCCTTTCATCAGTGTCTTGTAATCCTGTTTCCCTGTCCATGTGTTTTCATTTCTACACACATGATCAACCCTTGCTTTTGGTTTTGGATGCATATGGCTTACAGGTCAAAGATAAACATAAAAAGACAAGAAGGTACAGAATAGCAACACAGAGTGCAACAAAAACTGAACATGAGGAACCATAGCTTTAAGACATACAGAGAATGCAGCCAGCCTTATCAATGAAGACACACTAACCTCTTCTACCACCCTCACACTGCCTGACAACACACAGATGGCTGCCATGAAAAATTAGGGCTTATAAAAAGCTGATGGGGAGAAGTGAAAGAAGGTCTCATGTAGAAAGAAAAACTACCCACAACTCATTTAATTCCAGCAGGCTACAAATGATGCATCATCTCTGCCCATACTAAGCATTTTGGTTTTTATTTCCTTTCCTCTTGCTTTTGCCAGAGATGGGTCCACTAGCAGATGTCTCTCTAAAGGAAGGGAGGGAGGGAAGGTCAACACAAACTCCCGCCTCCTCACCACCTCCACCTGTCCTTCTCGTTCCACTGCTTGTGAGAACAGATGAATTAGTCCCCCATGTGTCTCCTCACACTGTCAAGGAAAATACCGCAGAACTGCTTTCTCATCTGGCTTAAAGAGCAAAATAAAAATGGAAATGGGGTTAAATGAAATGACACAGCCAACTGTAAAAAAAATTAAAAAAAATAAAAGATGTTTCACTAACCTCTGAGGAGGCACAGGAGGTAGACAGAAAATGAGGCAAAGGATGGAGGAAAGAAAGAAGGAGGGCAGGTGGAGGTGAAAACAGATGAGGTGAGGAGTGAGGGTAAGGTAAATAAACAAGACCTGAAATAGCAACTAGCAAGATGTGTGGATGACACATCTCAGTACGTGTTGAATCTATGAATATTGACTATACAGTACACACATCACAAGACCTGTGTCCACAACAGCATTTGTGTCACTGTCCACTCAGTAGAATAGTGTGATGTTTGAATTCTGAGAAACGATGGTGATTTTGTTCCTGTAATCACCTTATTAAAAATTACACCAACAAACAGGATATGGAGCATAAAATAACAAATCAGATTCCCAAATGGTAACCAATGTGAAGCTCTATTTAGGCATAAGAGTGCTTTGAGTTAAATGCTACTAACTGATCAATGTCCAAACATACTCCTAAAGACAATACCAATACATTTAGCAAGTATTACAGTGGGTACGGAAAGTATTCAGATCAGAAGAAATGGACAGCATGTGGACAGCATGTGAGTTAAATATGAGTGTCACTGCAAATACTTATGACCATGTGATATTTCAGTTTTTCTTTTTTAATACATTTGCAAAAATTTCTACATTTCTGTTTTTTTTCTGTCAAGATGGGGTGCTGAGTGTACATTAATGAGAAATAAAATGAACTTTTTTGATTTTGGCAAATGGCTGCAATGACACAAAGAGTGAAAAATTTAAAGGGGTCTGAATACTTTTCGTACCCACTGTATATCCCTGAAAAGCAGGGATATGTTTAATTTGAAAACTTCAAACTGGGAAACACTGATAGGCAATTTTCACATCTTGTCAGTCTCAAAAATAATGAACAGATTCATTGTTAAAGAACAAAGGAGTACCCTTACATTATTTTAAAATGATTCTTAAATACAATCTTAACTAAGAACCTAGAAATGCAGTCAGACTTACTGCCGTTACCTAAGTGCAGCTTTGAGACAGACAAACAGAGGCAACAAGGGTAAACAGAATCTATGAAGCTGCCAGAGTCTACTGCACTGCAGAGCGACTCTGCTGTCCTTCAGCATCAGTTTCAAACCTGATTTGGTGAAGGCTGGAGGAGAGATCATTTTGTGTCAGGCCCAATTTCCCTTTCACTGGCACCGACAGACTTCGGCACTCCTCTGTCACATCAGCCAATAGGATGACTCACTGCTGAGGCAGGTAATTAGGAGGAAGACTTCACTGCAAATGTTTACTAGTTTCTTTATTTAATATAAGACCTGTGCATGCTGATATGCCCAAATCACATTCCAATAAATACCTTATTAAATAAACATGCAAATCCTGGATTGCATTTTATTTTTATCTTCATCATCACCATTTACAAAATTGCAACACTGAACTGGAATACGAGTACATGTTTTACAAACACAGCTGATTAAACGACTGGCTAAAAGCTAAAAATTGTTGTATGCATAGACATTTTGGCTAATCATAGGGTGGTGGTTACTTAAAAAAAAGATACTTTTTGAAAGAAAAAAAAAGTTGTTTTTTTTTCAAGAAAATTGATCAGAAATGTTGCAAATGGCAAAGGCATCATCTACATAAATTTTTACAAAAAAAAAAAAAAAACCAAAATACAAAACTCTCTTTTGAAACTTGTTCTATGAAATTTGTTTTGTGAAAGGAAATCTATTGTTTGGCACACTGTCAAAATTTGAATATTTTAATAACACTTTGTACTGCTCCTTTCACAAACAAGAGCAATCTCCTTGGTACAGATACCATTTAATGAAGCTGGCAGCTGAAGACTTGAAAGGTGCCCATTTTTCAAAGTAGAAACTCATATGCTTGTCCTTGATCAGTGGGTCTTCAGTGAATTCTCTTTCTATTCTGGTTCTGTGAAGGAAGTAGCACATACCTTTGAATGAAACTGTCAGCCTTCTTTGTCTTGAACAAGAATGCTCTGAGTTTTAAAAGTTCCCTTTGTTGGTCATTTTAAGACAAATCAAATCTGAAGAGGTGTATCCTAACGATGTGCATGAATAGTCATCTACATGTTTAAATGTCGTTGCGCTTGCTAGTCGGCATCAGAAATACAAGTTGGTTAAACAAATTATTCTTATTTTGTTAATGTTTAATGTGAAACACCAGTTACCTTTTGGTTCAAAGATGTTACAATGTCACCCGTCATTAACCAGACCTGACAGACAACTGTGCCCTTCTCTCTCTATGACAGGAAGTCGTAAAACAGGCAAGGTGGAATGTAAGCAGGTGGCAGCTGTGTTAACTAGTTCTGAAGTACTTTGCTTTACATAATGGGTGGTTGTATGCCAGTGGTATCAGAGTTAACTAACATGTAACCACCTGATGCAATGTGTAACCACATTCTGCACACTTGTGCTATTGAGGATACTGGCAAACTAATCTAACACTGTGCGTGTTTGCTACACATTTCTGTAACAAAACGTGAGTTGATTATTGGAAAATGTGATTAATGGTCTCACATAGGTCATACATGCATATACAGCATTTGTATGGCCAGGTTTAACCTTATCCATGAGATTGTGCTTAGTTTAAACTGCTTTGTGTGTTCCTAATTTTACACTAGTCCATTATTCTAACTGTAAATTACTTGCCAAGAAGATCCCAAGCTGACAGAGATGCTACAGACACTAAGCTAGACAAATATAATGTTTCTTTAATGGGCAGGAATGTTTTCAGATGGGCCAACATTATTGGAAAAGCATGTTTCCAACAATTAGTTAGGCTTTTAAAATGATAAACTTGGATTAAGGTAACCAATGTGCCACTGAAACATAGGATTGATGATTTCAGTAAATATGCGTCTATACACAAATTGGCATTTATAACATTTCTGGTGAATTTTATGTAAATATGAAAATATTCACTTTTTAAAAAAACAAAGTATTGTGAGATAAGTATCATGATAATATCATGGGGTCACTGGTAATTCCTACGGCTAATATCTATGGGCATTACCATTTCAAAGTGTTGGCTTAAGCTTTGATTCAAGATTCAAGATTTTTATTGTCATATGCAACAAGGAAGCCAAGTTTCTCAGTGCAATGAAATTCTTTCTTTGCCGTCCACCCTGGTACCGACATATATAAATAAAAAATAGGATAAAAACAGCAATGCAATAATTTAAAAATGTAAATATAATAAAACAGAGAAATGTAGTACGTTTCAAGTACAAAATAGAATAAAATAGGTAAAACCGTTAAGCTATGGGTACATACTGACACGAAGTTTTAACACAAGTAGAGTATAATGTGAAAGTGACACATGGGTATGTCTCCTGTCAGCTGTTCAGGAGTCTAATAGCAGTGGGAAGCTTTGGGAAATTAAATGAGGCATTCATCACTTCTTACTGATATAAAGAAAATATCAGCTGATCACAAAAACAACAAAATGACAGTGAGTCAAACTGTTCACTGAAGCTGAAATTCAGACAAATTTTCCATATCAGACCATGATCTTACTACACACACAATATCCTCTTGGTGATTCACTGTTGGTCTATTATTAGAAAACCATGATTATAGACAATTTCAGCACCCACAAATTGCTGCCCACAAAACAAATGAGTCAACAAAAGCGGACTAAAACAGAGCCTGTACTTTAATGATGACACTGAACCCAACAATCAGATCACAGCCACTACGATGACAGAATTACACCCTGTATTTAATGACTGAGCAACACTATGCAGAGCTATTCTTTAACAGCGATAAACGGGGTTGCCTGGTGAATGTGTGCTCGAGCCTTCAGTGACTGAGACCGAAAGAGAGAAGTAGTGAGACAGCAATCACAATAAACAGGAGGAGGCAGTGAGAGAGAGAAAGAGAAAGCAGAGTTATAAACATAACCCGGGCTGTCAGCTCCCTATTGTCCTAGCCTGAATGTGCTTTTGTTGCTGCAGCATACAGCTCCAGTCGAGTCCAGTCTATGACAATGTGCCAGGCGAGCATCACTTTTAGGCCCTGGCATGACCAGCTGTTGAGAGAGCAGAGCATGTCGAGGTTTACACACAGCTAGAGATGAACATGTTGGTTTTTTATAGCCACATACTGTAATTCAACTTATTCAGAAGCAGACTTCCAGGAAGTGATCTAAAATGAAAACGAAAATTAACTATCAGCAGCATTGTTAAGCAGTCCAGAGATCCACAAGGAGTTTTCCTGAAATATCACATTTAAATCAAGTGTATGTGTGTGTGTGTGTGTGTGTGTGTGTGTGTGTGTTTGTAAATGGTGGATTTGCTGAACATTTTGACTGTGTTTATTTGTATTATAATACATCATTTTGAAGAAGAAATGATTATGAACCAAAATGTAGTCAGACTTTTCTCTGTTGTAATAAAAAATATCTTGCCTTAAAAGCACTGGCAACCTTGACAATTTTCCAAAATAAACTGGAATTATTTTAGGTCAGAATTTATTTGCAATAAAACTATTATTTGCTATGTTTATAGCATGTGAAAAAGGAAGTAAAAGTGTGAAACCCGTAAGTATTCAGTTTAAACAAAACAAAATATCAAAAGTAGAACGTCAGTCCATTTAATAAGTTTGAACATGCAAATGGATGACATTTTAGCTAAAAAAAAATAATAATAAATGATAAATAGATGATCAATAATTTGTAAGTGTTCCATCTTTCGGACTAAAAGAATAAATCAGATAGCTGTGTACTGGCTGTTTGGTTTAAGGATGGACATGGTTTTTGAATACATGTATAGTCAAGAGGTCCCAAAAGCTAGAAGAAGCTCATCCAGCTCACGATCAATCACAATTAACAGGTTATTGTAATGTGTGATATACAGAAAGAAAGTGATAGGTTTTCTTGTCATTGGTTGGCTGTATTGCACAAACTAATGACAATTAAAATCCACTGATAAATCAAGGAGACTCACAGTCATATCCAGGACAAATTAATCTGGTTCACCAGTAAATAAAAGCATGTGAGTTCAGAAGTTTAATGAATACAAGATCAGCAGTAACTATGGCCATAAAAAGCATGAAAATAAGTGAATGCATCAATATCTTATAGCACTGATCATATGTGATGGTGACAGGAAAGCTGCAACCACACCTCAGACTAGAGGACCACTTCCTCCCTGATCATGGCAATAAGATCATGATCATCACCATCTAACAGGACACAATAGTATGAAAGATGTGTGGCAAAGTAATATTTCAAGCTATCACAGTGCTATTAGCAGTAGATAGACCATCTAAAAGAAGAGAAGCATTAACAATCTGCCAACATGACAGCAATGGCAAATATAGGATTAGCGACAGTGGAGCGTCGTGAATGTTTTCTGTAAACCCGGCTATTACCATAAAATGAAAAACAACAAATATGTTGGTTGAAGATCCATTATGAGAACATTATGTGTAAATTTGACGAAATTCTGAACAATACTACAGGAGAAGTAGTGATTCTTGTGAATGAGCATAGAGCAGAGGTTTCTGGCACAACGTCACCTGCTTCTGCAGTGGATGGAGAAGAGCATGAAGTCCAAAGAGGATAAAACTCAAAAAACACTGGCAGCATAAAGAACAACTTTATGTCAAATAATAAAATTGATCTTTATGCTACAAGTGTTGCTGGAGTTTTATCCTCTTCACAACTGTATATGGACATACGGACACCTCGCCATGACAAACGCTCAGATGAGTTTAACAGTTCATAGCTTATTCTGCCATTTTTTGTCTAAAATGTTTATTTTCTGAAAAAGCTGCAATTGGAGGCTTCCTATCTCGAGGATAATTTTGGTTTAACTCTGAAGTAATTAAAATAATCTTAAATTCATGTCACTCTCCATGCTGTGCTTAAGTAAATTATTTTCTTTATAATTCACCTTTCCTTCTCTCTCTGTTGAGCACAGCATAACAAAAATCTGTCACTCAAACCCTAGACCAGAGCCAGAGGGGCAGGCCCTCTCCTGTATCCTGCCTCAGGATCCTTCCATCTGCCACAAGAGGAGCTTGGCTGGACTCACTCATAACCTCAGGCAAAGATCATGGTTTTACACAAAGGACTTGTACAAGATTATTTTGTTTTGGTTTGTTTTTTTTTTTAAATCAAGTTGTCACCTGTTTTCATCTAAATTTCTGACACGTAACTGAAACTGCATTCAAATTATACTACAAGTTACCGACATATATTTGACTATAAATCCAGAGCTCTGAACTTCTGTCTGGTGTTTACATTTTTATTACATAACAGTTTCACTTGGCTGTTTCCCGTCTCATATTTCCTGCCTCTGGGTCCTGCCCTGTTTGGCAAAGATGAAAGAAGGCCTCACAGCACTCCAGCCTACATATGAAGGCCCACATGTATAATTGATATTTGTCATGGGCCTCTTCTAATTTGTTGTAGGAGAGCTCATCAGGAAGCAGGGTGAAACACAATAAGTAATAGTAATTAGATCTATATGAGTCAAAAGTAATGAAAGAAAAGTCATCAAGGATGTTGCATAGTCTGATTAACCATGCACAGCTATAAGTGTCAACATAAGCATTACTGAAAGTCAAACAAAAGGACTGTTCAAACAGGTTATCGTCATCATCAATTCAAATCTAAATGGAAAATAGGAAGCTCTTTTAATTTATTTGCTCCTCTGACCGTGCTCCTTCTTTCTACCTGCCTGTGGAGGTAAAAATCACGTTGTACAGGAGTGTATGTGGTTCAGTAATTGGTGGTGTGTGGCAGCTGTGAGAAAGTGCCAGTCAGCAAAGCATGAGGTCGTTACCAGAGGTTTGGGTGTTTTTTTTTCCCCTGCCTGTATTATCTTCTCAGGTGGCCAGCCTCCTCACTTTCCGTGACTGCATAAATAACAACCTGTAACTACCACATATCTCATCTGGAATGATCCCTTGGTGCTCATGTGTTTGGTCTCCAACAACAATCCAACCAGGTTTTTACTGTGACAGAGTTTCAAACGGTAACACCTGGCTCATTTTTCTTTAATCTGAGTTTTTTCTAGATTCATCAACTAATTATAAACCCAAAGATGAAGTATTTTGTTGAGTAGCAAATAAAACCACAAAAAGCAAGAAATCCTAAAACCTAGTATTAAAACATAAGCATTTTGTGTAGATTGGAAAATTAATGAATCAATCATTATAGCTCTACAGTCAAAAGAAACCTATAATCAACAGCTTCTCAGTATTGCTAGGCTGTTTGGTCCTGTTAAAATCTCCAATTTAATGAAAAGCTTATCACAAATGCTTTAGCACTGCTCATGTGAATATATTAGGCCTGACCAGAATATCACTTTTATTGGCAATAGCCATTATTCAATACTTCACTAGTGGTACTAGGGATTTTTTTAGAGGGGAACAAAAGTTGCTGAAGGACTAAATCTAACAACAAAGCTGCTAAATTGGCAACAATGAGATGAACTGAAGGGTGACGATCAGTGTATGAAAGCGAGGTCAGGTAGAGAAGCTGAGATCCTTTATGGTTCAGTATTTAAAAAATGAATATCTAAATCCCAACATTTAAAATCAAATAAAAACCAAAACGTTAAATGTTTAGGTATAGCACTAGAAAATATGACACTGTTTAAATATTAGGAGAACTATAGAATATATCACCATACTTTATCTTGACTGATTGCATAACACCTGTGCAGCACTCACATAACCAAGCTGTCGCTCTTCAACTGTTTCCAAGACAATGAATGGCTATATTAGACATATTTTTAGGTTTTTGTGTTCTTATCTTACAAGATGTTCACCAGCTCCAGTATTCCCCTTACACAGACACATATCCCAGGCAACTGGGCCATTTTAATGCCTAATCTAGACTCACTTCATTATATACACACTTGCTCAATTGCTTATTAATGCAACTGTCTAATCAGCCAGTCACACGGCAGAAACTCAATGCATTCAGGCACGTAGATATGGTCAAGACAACCTGCTGAAACTCAAACTGAGCATCAGAATGGGGGAAAATTGGGATTTAAGGGACTTTGAACATAGCTTGGCTGCCGGTGCCAGATGGCCTGGTCAAAGTATTTCACAAACTGCTGATCTACCGGGAATCCTTTACAGAATCATCTTTAGGGTTTATAGAGAATGATCTGAAAAGAGAAATATTAAGTGAATGGCAGTTCTCTGAGCTGATAGGAAGGCAACAGTAACTCAAATAACCACTCCCTACAACAAAGGTATGGAAAAGAGCATCTCTAAATGCACAACACACTGAACCTTGAAGCAGATGGGCTACAGCAGCAGAAGCCCACACCAGATGACAGTCCTCTCAGCTAAGAACGGGAAACTGATGCTTGAGTTCACAATGGATCACCAAATTTGGACTATAGAAAACTTAAAAACTGTTGCCTGGTCTGAGTCTCAATTTCTGCTATTATGATGGTAGTGTCAGAATTTGATGTAAACAACATGAAAGCATGGCTCCATCCTGCCTTGTATCAATGGCTCAGGCTGGTGTTGGTGGTGGTAGTGTAATGGTGTGGGAGATATTTTCTTGGCACACTTTGGGCCCCTTAGTACCAACTGAGCATCGCTTGCTGACCTTTACAACCACAGTGTACCCATCTTCTTAAGGCTGCCTCCAGCATGATAACACACTGTGTCACAAAGCTCAAATGGTCAACTGGTTTCTTGAACATGACAATGAGTTCACTGTACTCAAACGGCCTCCACAGTCCCCAGATCCCAATTTAATAGAGCATCTTCGGGATGTGGTAGCACAGGAGATTTGCATCACTGATATGTAGCCAAAAAAATCTGCAGTAACTGTGCGATGCTATCATGTCAATATTGATCAAAATCTCTCTGAGAAATGTTTCCAGAACCTTGATGAATCTATGCCATGATGAATTAAGCCACTTCTGAGGTCTCCGACCTGGTACTAGGAATGTGTAACTAACGAAATGGCCGATGAGTATATTTGGTGACGTATTTAAGCATTTTTTTTTCCAGAACATCTGTGACAAATAGAATCCAATTCTATGCAAAACAATCATCTCTATACAACAGATGAAAAATCAGATAAATTAGAACTGAACCTATTGCCACAATAGCACTTTAGTGAGACTACCATATTCATAAACGTAAGTATCAGATCCAGTAGCCTTTAAGACATCGTCAACATTATGAAAACAATAAAAGTGGGCACATACATATCTGCAGGAAGTATCTTGGCAATCCATAACAGCTGTTGACTAGTTTGTCAAAGCGATCAACTGATATACAGACAGTGTCATTCATACAACAAAGCTGAACCACTGTAGCAAAAACGTTTCTGTATCTCAGCAGTATTAATGTATAATTAATAAAAGTAAACAGCCTGATAAAAAAACAAAAGTAGAACCATGTTAACATTTATATTTAAGCCAATATGTATATTCTTATACATCAACATCTAACTTGTGGTCCATGTACAGAGATTATTGCACAGTCTAACACAAGCAGCTTGGTGAATGAATGAACAGTGAGCGATCAAGTGTGATTTGTCTTAATTATGCCTGTAAATAGGAGAGGGGAGTAAAGAAAACTGTTAAAAATGATGCACTATTCCTTATTTGTGATAGTACACCGCCTCCTTTCACTATTTTCTTTGCATCACACTCACTCTGACTCAGAGTCAGGAGAGAGAAGAACCTTCTCCTGTTGTAGTCAAGACACAAGGGAGAGTGTTGTTTACCTCTTTCACATCAAAAGACCCAGGAGCTTTCAACTCTCAACTCCTGCCGTTTGCGTTCAGAGACACATACAACCCCAGGAGACAGACTACCGTAAGACAAGAACAGAGCTGCGTTACAGTCTAAGGATAAAAAACACAGTGGCTCATGCTGTAGCTGTTTGCAAATGAACTGAAATGTCACACTGAAAACATCTACGCATCTATCAGGCAGTCAAAGGGGATTTCCACACTGGTTTCTTTGGTGCAACCAGACAGTGGTTGATTTGCACCTCAAAAGTGATGCAATGAAATCTAAAGACTCATAAAAAGCGTTGTGAAATGATTTTACTTAAACTTCAAGGTGTTTTACGCAATAAACTATTTTCAGAATCAAGCAAAGTTGGCTCAAGATTTAGCTAACACAATAACATCTGTCTATCTGATAACGGACAGTACAGATGACATGAACCGATTGAGAGAAAAGGGGCCGTCCAGATTTATGAGAGGGATGCCATGTTTACTGACAACCAGGCTACCACAAACCTGCCAATGTGCAATGTTTTTACCAAAATGTTTTGAGGTGTATTTACAGTCAGAATTGTGAACCTAAATTTTGATTGTGTCTAAATGAAAAATGGTTTAAAAAGTAAGCTTGTTCTGTTATAGTGATCAGCAGCATTACTCATATCTGAGTTTAGGTTTTTGTTTTTTTTTGTTTTGTTTTTAAAATCGGTGTTAATAAAAGATCTGAGTTGTGACAAAGACTCGTGATAAGCTTCAAACCTTTCTTTGAATTTAAATAGGAGATGCACTTGTTGTGAAATTTTGCACCAATTAAAATTTTTAAATGACAAAAAAAGCAATTTGACATGCCATTATTACCAGTGTTTATTTTTTTAATTTAGTTGTTATTTTTCAGTTCCTGTTTGTACCAGGAAAATAAAGAAACAACTTTCAGCTCTTTGAAATTTTAGTCAGTCAAAAATTCATGTGACAACAAATCGGCTACTGACATTAGCCATTCTATTTGCAAAACGACCAATGAGTCATCAAGGCTGATATCAGTTTTTACTGACATTATGCTGAGAACTTGGTGCAGGCTGCACGATAGGTGACAGCGCCAACCACTGCACTAACAGCAAGAAGATTCCCAGCTCAAACCTGGACTGGGGCCTTTCTGTGTGGCTTTTGCATGCTTATCCTGTGCCCGTGTGGATTTCCTCTCACACTGCAAAAACATTGATTCCAGGTGGGGACACAAGCCCCTCTCACCATGGAGGGTTGCGTCAAGAAGGGCATCTGGCGTAAATGTGGATTAATCTGCTGTGGCGACCCCTTGGGGAGAATACAAGGGAGCAGACGAAGGTACAATGAATGTATGAAGCAAATAAGGCTTGTAGTCTAGAGTACCTTGAGTGGTCAGTAAGTCTAGAAAGGTTCTATATAAATGCCAACCCATTTCCATCCCTCAATTTGATCAGTAATCTACTCTTTTGCACTGTGTCTTTGAAGGTATAAAAAATAAATGAAAATGGAAATACAGAATTATTCCATTTCTAATTACAAAATCTAATTAAACCTGATTCTTCTTGGTTAGAGGTTCATATTCTCTCACTTTTATTCAAGTTGGGTGCTACTGAATAATGGGGGTAAAGAAATGCCTGGTATCCCTCTAAGAGTTGATATCTGGGACATGACATTTGCAGTCTCACCAGCTAGCCTAGAAACCCCAAAGTGTCTGTCTGATCTGTGATGTCCAGCAGTAAACCCATTACTGGTTCTGATCCAGCTTGTGGGCTTGCTCAGTGGCCATACCCATATGCCAGCTGGTGCCACAAGCGAGCCTAAATATTCTGCTGGCATGGCAATTATCAGCTGCTTTCAGCTTATCACAGGTATACCTGTAGCAACAAAAGCATATGCTTTAAGACCTATAAAGTCCTGTATTGGTAGTGCTTAAGTCATACATGATTGTATAAACTTGTCCAGAAACAATCCTCACAACAAAAGACAGTAAGAAATTCATTTCAGCCCCAAAAATGACTGCAAAGTAGCACCACAGAGCAGAAATAGTCTCTCGGTGGAGCCAGACTATAAAATATCTTAATGTCAGAGGGACCAAAACAAAATTCAGCCCAGTAAAACAAACAATGAACATTTTAAATTTAGCTGATGAACACATCTTGTATTCAAAATCCATTTACTTATCTCATGTAAGTTTCCCCTCCAGCGTTAGCTATATTTCCCTCCGTTCATGTCAAACAAGCGTGTCCACTTGCACTCGATATTTTCAATAGCGTGACACTAGCGCAGTCTTTCCCTGTCGTATGAAATGTTACAGAGGAAGGCAGAACGACAAGCAACAACACATTACCTGGACAGAGTTTTCAGAGAACGCTTACAGTACATTTTCCATCCCCAGGTTTTCGGCAGCCTCGGTCCAACACTTGCGCGCACCGTGAGCGGTTTGATGTTAGTAGTAGAAATTCACCAGGCAGTTTTCAATGGGTCCCTCCCAGCTCAGAGCTGATTGGCTACTCCGTCTGTCAATCAGAGGGAAACGCGGAGTAGGCATAGCAACCACATGAAGGCGGACCTAAGAGTGAATACCAGCAGTCCATTGGATACATTTTCCACAAGCTAGAGAATATAGAAATAAAATGAACCTGAATGACTTAAGCGTTTACACAACAAAATACAACAGGTAGGCGAAGTTCAGTCTCCAAAAAACTCCTGTAGCCTACTTTACTGTAGTCTTCGGCGTTAAGGACCTAAACTTTAGGTCCTTAACGCCAAAGAATTAATAGGTCCTTAAAGCGTCCACCTTTTTAAATTCTAAATGGATCCCTTTATCATAAACACATATGAGTCCTCATTTCTTCATATGTTGCTAGGAAAATAGGACATACACGCAACAGTTAATTGAAACGTGTGTAGAGATAGATGGAAATACACCACATAAGGCAAAAACAGGGTTTGTACAGTTCTAACGAGCTTGAAAGTCAGTATTTGATATGACCACCTTTATTCTTGGACACGGCCCGAACTCTCTTTGGAAAGCGTTCGTGTAATTGTCTTCAGGAGTAATTCACCAGGCTCAGGGCATTTCAAAGCTCCTGTTTGGATGCTGGCCGCCATTTGTTCCATTCTCTGTCAAAATGAACCCACACTGCTTCTGAGACCAGGCAGCTGTGCCTCAGGAGGTAGGGCAGGTCATACTCCAACTGGTGGTTCGATCCCCAGATGCTCCAGTCCACATGCTGAAGTGTCCCCTGGGCAAGACACTGAACCCCTAATTGCTCCCAGTGCACACTAATATGAGTGTGTGAGTGATAGTTAAGTTCACTAAAGGAATAAAGCGCTGTGGGACTGTATGTGTGTGAATGGGTGAATGAGCTTTGTAGTACAAAGCGCTTTGAGCACTCAAAGTAGAAAAATGCTATATAAGTACTAGTCAGTTTACTGCTTTAATAATGTTGAGGTCCATTCATCACTCCATAAGATTTGTTGCTACTGATTTTCAGTTCAGTTTTTGTGTAAGTTGGCATACCTCAGCCTTCTTTCCCTGTTTCCCTCAGCCACCCTTCCACTGAAACCATTTCTAATGAGGCTTTGGTGAATAGTGGATGGATCACCTGAAGCGCCAGAAGCATCTTTCAGGTCCTGTGTCAGGCCTTTGCTGTTTTTTTCCTGTTTCTTAAGGGCATGACTTTCAGATATTGCTCATTTGATGTAGACAGTTATTTTTGGGCCTGACACTTACTCTTCTGCCCTCCACTTGTCCAGTGTCTTCAAATTTTTAAGGACACACTGCATACTATGACAAGGTATGCCAAGTTTACAGCTAATAGCTCTTTGGAAATCGTCTTGTTAGTGCAAACATACTATTTTATGCCTGTCAAACTGTGTTACATGGGCATTTTTCATAGATTCAGCTTAAGAAATGGGAACAAATAATGTGTTTTTGCAACAGGCTGCTAGTAACAAAGTACAAAGTGCCTAACATATTTAAAATTGGTTCTTTGCTAAGCTGTCTGTTATATGTCAAAAAAAACAGTAGTTCACTTGTTAGGTGGCTTTTAATGCTTGAATGACAGTCAGTGTTAAATGGCTTAGCAAACAAAAAAACATTCCTCTGCAAATGTTCAGATACAAGGCCTGGACTGAAAATGAGTGAAAAAACTGCCAATGTCCAAGGAAAACCTTGGAGAACCATTGTTTAAGACCACTTTTAAAAGTTACAAGAAAGTCTGGCCCATTGGAAACAAAATATAAAGAAATGAGTGGTGGCTTGAGACGTCTGCACAGTACTGTAGAGTACACACTCATTCTTTATTAGATCTCCAGATCACTGGCTAGTGAGTGACTGTGGAGTTGCTAATAGGCTCTGTTATTTGTCTTCAGTTACATTTTTTAATGAAGCCACAGTAGGTGTAATTTAAGGGTAAAGCACAGTCTCTTTAAGTATCATTTTCAATTACACACATAAGCTTTGGGGCACCCAAATGTACTCCTGTGATAAGTGAAAAATGTGGCCCTTAAAATTTACAGTTACATAGCACTGATTTATGGCTAGGTCCATAAATTTTAGAACAATGAACAATATTTGTATTTTTATCCTAGACTTTCCAGTGATACACGTACCTCCTCAAGAGTGTTCTTGACTTGGCTACATATTGTGAAGGGATTTTCTTATCTAAGTAAAGAATTCTGTGATCATCCACTGTAGTAGTTTTCTGTGGTCTTCCAGGCATTTTGGTGTGGCTGAGCTGACCAGTGCATGCCTTCATTTTTAAGAATATTCCAGATTGTTGTTTTGGCTATGCCTAAAGGTTTTGCTATCTTGCTGATAGATTTATTTTAGTTTTCAGCCTAGTAATGGCCTCCTACACTTACATCAGCGTTTTTTTGGCCCTCATTTTGAGAGTTTCAGTAAATGGCTACCAAACTGAAGTTCAACTCTTGAAATCAACTCCAGATCTTTTACCTGCTTAGTTTTTTTCTTTTCTGTTCCTCAGAGAGGCCTGTAAAATACTTTTAGGGCTGTTAATTTTAGCTGTGAAAATTTAATAGAGACATACACTTCTAATGCTTGGGTGCTCAAATGATAAGGACATATCCTTTTAGATGTGAATGTGTGAGAATGCTTGTCTGTCTCTCTGATTTGGCCCTGTGATGAACTAGCAACCTGTTCCACCTTAAAGCTGACTACAAGAATGAGAATTATTTTAATAAACTTGTGCCACTGACAAAAATAGTATCTAGACCTCCTGAGAACAGTCTCAGAGAAACAGCACAGTCTTGTGCAGTATTTTCTTGTAACTTCTCATGATCAGATAGTGGATTAAAAATGCTGGTGATGTAGAATATCAGTGCAAAAACTCAGATTAAGTTCTTAAGGTTGCATACAGCCACTGTTTCTGAGGATATTTGAAAAGTATAACTGTGTGGTGACGTTTTGGTTGATACCAAGAGCCTGGCAACATGCACAGCTGTCACGGTTCACTGCTGTGCACCTTCACTTGCCCTTTCAGATGCTGTAACACTTCAAAGACATGAGCAGTGAGAGTCCTCTGCTAGTGGCGTTTATGCTTGATTTGTTGATTAGTGGTGCAATATTAAAATCCATTTAGGATGCAGCAGAACATAATGTCAGACGGTAAAGCGCGACTTGACAGAGCATTATAGTTAGTGTATATTTCCTGTGAGATGGTTAGATTAGATCACTTCCACCTTCAGCCACACTGAGCTACAGTACATATTTGACCACAGAGTCTTGAAACAAGATATTTTAAGAGTTCTGCAAAGGTTTTGGATTAATGCAAGACATTTACAAAACAAAAGTTAGATCACATTGGTTGCCTTTTTAAAATCATTTTATTGAGTCAAAGAGGAGGCTGACATACGAGCTATCTGATTATACACAAACCCATTCTTTTTGTCAACAGTGTGATTGGCAGTGCCCTCTTCTTCCATCTGCAAACACAAATGAAATGGGGGACAGTTATTAGATCCTTTAATCCTCCTGTTAAATCTCACAAATAAAATGAAATGAGCTGCTGAATTTAATTGCATCTCATCGATCCCTGCCACCTGTTGCTGTTTCTATTCTTATTCTGCTTGAGTGTTGCTTCTAACACTAGCTGACATGCTCTTATTTGTCTCCCTCTAAAGGTACTTTGTGATCATGTTCTCAGTCGTAACAGCAATTCACTATAAAAGCATATTTTTATAGGGGGTTAAATAACTTCAAATGCCACATAGGAGACTTGTCTGATACTAGTCTTTTCTTCTGACTGCCCAATTCAGCTCTGTTTGAAATACCAAAGAAAACTAAAAAAGTGCTCTAAAGGCAGCATACAAAGAGTGTTGCATTATTTCCTGTTTTAAACAAGAGTTTGTTCATTTTTGCAGAAACATTTTGCACACAAGCAGGATGTTGCTCGTTTCTATGATCAGTCTTTTTTTCAACTTGGAAGATAACAAGAGTGAATATTATCTACTCAGTGAAGCCCAGTTTGTATACCCACAGGCTCTGCATCACTTCTCCTCCTGTGTCTCCCTATTTCTATCTCTCAGCGGGTTCTTTCAAATCAGCTTAACTAGTGCTTGAACAGGCTGGCAATTAAAGCTGCCAAGACAGAAGATGGCGACCACTGCTCATAAAGCACAGACAGTTTTTGATCCAGAAAAACAAGCTCTCTTTCCTCCCAGTGGTCTTTCAATCTTCCTAGGAGATCCAGAGTGGATGATGTCCATCTGTGGTAATTAGTACTTATGCCATGTCTCAGTGATATTGCCTTTTGTTAGTTGTCCCTCTGTGTCAGGGTTGTGCATCTGTGTGCTTTGTTGGCTTGTCGGGGAAGTGGGCAGAGATATGGCTGCCCTCATAAATCAAATAGAAGCCACATCATCTGTTTGTAAAAAAAAAACCCACCTCTTAGATCAAATGGTAATTTTGTATGTTTTCTCTTGCTGTCAGTAATACCTTGCAGCTTTTCTCCATCTAACCAAGCCTGGCTTCATGCTTAACTTTGTCCCTGTTTGCACCTTAAACTTTGTAAACATACACTATACAGATCAAAGTATTGGGCCACCTGCACATTACACCGATAGGAGTATATCATCCCATTCTAAATCCACAGGTATTAATATGGAGTTAATCCCCCCTTTTAGTCTATAACAGCTTCTTTGGTAAAAGGCTTTCTACAAGATTTTGGCATGTGTCACTGGGATTTGTTGGCCCATTCATCCAGAAGACCATTTGCGTCACACTCTCTTCTAGTTCATCCCAAAGGTGTTTGATGGAGTTGAGGTTAGGGCTCTGTGTGGGTCAGTCAAGTTCTTTCACACTCTTTGTCAGGTTTTGTAGGAGAGAGTGCAGGGATTTAGACCCAAGATGTAGACTCAGAGACAGACTGATAAACTGACAAGGCTTTATTTAGCCACTCACCCAAAAGGGGTTACAAATTCCAAGGGCATAAATCCAAAACAAAACAGACTGGAACAAAACTCTCTCACAGCTGGGAAAAATACTAAATGACATCAAGGACACGACACAGAACTGAAGAGACACAGAATATAAATGCACACAGACTAACGGGCAAACAAGAGGCAGGAGGGAGAGGAGCACAGGTGGTAACAATCAAGGGCAGGAAGTAAAATTCAACACAAAGCACAAGCCTAAACAGGTTTCAAAGTAAAACAGGAAACAGAATACATAGAGAACATGACATGAGCACAAACTTGATGAAAGACAGGAAAACACAGACAGGGAGACATATCCAAAACTAAACTAAGGAAATACTTAAGAAAAGATAACTACAGAGAACTCAAAACCATGCAAAACTATATACAGAACTCAAAACCATGCCACTCTTCCAACCATGCCTTTATGGAGCTTTCTTTGTGGACTGGGGCACAGTCATGTTGATGCTTCCAACTTTGTGGGAAGCATCAAATTATCTAAAATGTCTTGGTAGGATGAAGTATTAAGATTTCCCTTTACTGGAACTAAGAGGCCCAGACCAACCTCAGAAAAGGAACCCCACAGCATTATTCCTCTTCCATCAAACTTTACAGTGGTCACAATGCAGTCAGGCAGGTGATGTTCTTCTGACATTTACCAAACCCAGATTCAACCATCAGACTGCCAAATACAGAAATGTGATTTGACATTAAACAGAAAACATTTACACTGCACCAGAGTCCAGTGGCGGTGCTTTACACCTCTCCATCCAATGCTTGCCTTGTGCTGAGTGATGTAAGGCTTGCACACAGCTGCTTGGCCATGGAAACCCATGCCATGAAACTTCTGCCATTGATGTTGATGTCTGAGGAGGTTTGGAATTCAGTTATTGAGTCAGCAGAAAGTTGATGACTTTTATGCACTATGCACCTCATCACTCAGTGACCCTACTCTGTAACCTTATTATAATAATAATAATAATAATAATAATATGATAATAATAATATAATAATAATAATAATAATAATAATAATAATAATAATACAACCTTATGTTGCCTGCCACTTCATAGCTGATTTGCTGTAGTTCTTGAATTCTCCCAGTATGTTTCCAAACACAATAATACTACTTATAGCTGATGTGGAACATCTAGGAGGGATGAAAATTCACAAACTGACTTGTTGCAGTGATGGCTTCCTATTACAGGACCACGCTGAGATTCTGTCAGCTCATTAGAGTGACCCATTCTTTCACCAATGATTGTAAAGACAGATTGCTGGCTAGGAGCTTGATCATATACACACCTGGCAATGGAACTGAATGAAACATCTGAATTCAGTAATAAAGAGGTGATGCCCAACACTTCTGTCATACACAGTAGAGTATCTATTCATACCTACTTTCTCACCTGCTGTATGTATTCTGCTTAAATACAGCAATGCAACTTACACTTTCAGTGTTTTTTGTGACACTGGCATGGAAAATAAACTGCACATACAGTGAAGTACACATTGTTGTTGTAATGAAGGACCAGAAAGTGTAAGTTATTAATTCAGAGCCCATTCAGATGAATAGTAAGTTCATTTCTCTATTTCTATGCCTGTCATGTAATTATTTGGGATATCTTGCAACAGATTTACCTTTCTAATTTAAAGACAATCTTTTGCACTCAAAAAAAGCCTTAATAGACGCAAGAAGAAAAAAAGGAAAGAGTCATTTAGGAGAGGGCAGCTCACACAATGCACACATTTTAATTGTCGAACTTTAATGAGGTGGTTTCCAAATGAGTTAATGTACAGAGAAGTTGATGTTAAATGATTGTGAAGATGCACTGAAAGCTATAAACACAAGGGGGCATACTTTCTCTACTTTCTTTAAGTTCAACTTGTACTTTGAATGTACTGTATGAACTGTAACTGGGTTTCTGAAATTATGATACAAGGAGCTTGATGCACTCTTTTTTTCATAGTAACATGAAATTGTGGGATTGGAATTGTGCGGGTGTTTCCTTTGGCGTCTGTGTTTACCCGACTGTTTGGTAGGCTTGGTCATTTCAACCAGATCCTGTTATCATTATTGACTTGACATGAGTGCACTAATGAGCACTTTTCCTCTTACTGAACCATGACATGATGGGAAAATACCACAGGGATGATATGGTCCATCAACACTTCCAGTGTTGAAGTACATCAACACAACAGTCTTGTCTATTAGGAGGGATATTGTTTGTTGTTCCACTACAATCACAGAAATTTATTTATTATAAACTTATTTACTGCAGCTTTTCAGGTCTCTGGTGAATGTAAATGGTAAAGATAAATACTTTATTTTCATTTATATTGTATTTCTTTCAGATCTGAGGCACTGCTAACATTACCATATGATCACCAACCTGAAAGTCAGGACTCACTCAGGTGGTAATGACTCTTAGGGGGCAATACAGTGTCGAAAAGTAAAGTAAAGCAGAATGCCCAGCAAGATCTCCTGATTTTCTTTTTAGCTTTGCTTTATTTTTTTACAAATAACTGGGCAAATTTGCTATCAGGCCTTTAAAAAAAGTTTAGAATAAACACTCAGTAGAAACAAAACTAGTCTTTGGTTCAACTGGTTACAGCCTGTAAACATGTTGTTGTGGGCTCACTATAGCTTCTTCTGAAGGGGTTAGAAAGTTTGTCCCTCATTTGGTATTGTCATTATGACTTTAACCTCCTGAGACCCCACTTCCACATATGAGGACAATACATATGGCTTTTCTGTATCTTATGCTTCATTCTTATTAACATAGACCTGTTGCATCTGATGCATTCCTAACAGAAGCCTGAGACTCAAGAGGTTAAGACACAACAAGATTTTTAATTGTTGGTTTTCAGTCTTCAACAACAGTAAACTCTTAAAAAAAGGAAGTTTTAACATTTTCTGTACATCGACTGAAAAGGATTTTTATTTTATTAGCATTAAAAAGAAGCACATCTGCCAACCTGGAAAACAGTGACTGTCCAATACAAGGGATAAATATTTAAGTGATACAATCCAAAATCATTGTATGTAAAGAATTTAATATAATTTTTAAAAAAATCTTCAGTCTATAAGTTCATAATTGTTAAAATATAATAAATGCATTATCCAGTGTAACATTATGGATTATTGTGTGTTTGTGTTCTTTTTTAAAATAGACCCAGGGAAGATTCTGTTGCTAGGGCGACCTCTAAGGGAAATCCAATTCAACAGTAAAATAACATTTTAAAGAGTAAAAAATACCAAAAACAACTTTGACTTTGTCCGCCCATATGGTACTGATTTGACACACCTCAAATATCTGGGATTATGCTAAATGTCCAGTTCTCAGAATTATGACTGAACAGCAGGTCGCAGCTACTGCTTTTTTTTTTTCTTTTGCTCAAAAGAGTGTAAAGTCAGCTGTGTGTCTGACACACGTGTTTTGATGTGCTTCCAGCTGTTTGTGGCAAATCATGCTGTCTGGACCTGCAGTCTGGACTAGAGGACCCTCCCTACAGCCTGTGAGATCACCACACTTTTAATTAGACTGGATCTGCCAATTAAGGGGAGGTCAGACTGTGGCTCTAAGCCTTTTAAAAGCAGCCTGAGTCAAACCTTGAGCAGTGTTCTGAGGCACCAACAGGTAAGTCAGATTATTGTTCCTGTATTGACACTTTTAGGAAATGCAGACATTAACACAATGCTCATGCTCTAATGGAAATACAATTTATTCTTTTTGTGTGTTGTGTTTAGTTTCAGATTTTACAGGAGGATGCCTTCCACAGTACTTTGTGCTCTTATTTTGCTGGCCTGTGCTTTGACATTTAGTGCTGCTCAGAGTGAGTATAACTTGCAGGGCATTTGTATTAAATGAAGAAAACTTTAATTGGATTGTATTCTTTTAAAATTCTGTACATTCATCTGTTTTTTATGGACATCTTTCCTAGAATGTATCTTGTTTTTTGTCCTTGTACTCATTCGTGTTTACTTTGTTAAGCAATTATTTACCAGAGGGGGAACCTATGTGAACAGTATGTGTTTGTCACTACTTCAGAAATCAATTTCTGGCAGTGTTGTACAGACTCTTCCCTAAAGTAAATTACATTATGAGCACAGGTGTTATCTTATCTCTGTATTTCATTTCGCTGACATTTTTCCCCTTTTTGTACTCTTACTAACAGCAAGCTGTAAAGGACAATGCGGTGCTGAGTATTATAGGGGTAACATGTGCCAGTGTGACTATAGCTGCCTGACTTATGGAGAGTGCTGCGAAGACTACGAGTCTCAGTGCACCACAGGTGAGGCATTTTTGTACTTATAACCCTTAGCATAATTTAGATTTTCGCTTACTAATTACAAATTAGTAACCAAATGTAGTCATCATATCTATTTTTGCTAACTGAATGACTGACACATCACCATTCCATAACTATAAATAACCAACCGTGTTGTCTCACTGTGCATATCTGTTGTGGTGTGTTTGCATCCAACAGAAAACTCATGTAAAGGACGTTGTGGAGAAACCTTCAAAAGGGGCCGGGCATGCAGCTGTGACTCTGACTGCGTGAAATACAAGCAGTGTTGTCCAGATTATAAGAGCCACTGTGATGCAGAAGGTTAGTCCTTCCTAGTACTTTCAATGCCTGTGTATATATGTGACTGATTTTTAATGCATGCTAAACACTAGGCTATAGATTTCCTCATAATCCTTGTTTTGTCTATAAAGTCAGAAATGGCCATTCATCCTTTTTGTAGTGGATGATATTTAGTGGTTGTTTCATACACAACACTTATACACTATTGGTGGCTGCACTTTAAAATCAACTCTCTCAGTTCAGTGCAACAGTTATAGTCACAACAATTTCTGATGTGAGTGTGCATGAATGATGATGGCGGATTTAAAGATGAATGTGACATAGTCACACTGAGTCTTCCTGCATGTCCAGCATCAGCATGCACAGTAGTATGCACAGGAGTAAGACATCAGCATGCAGTGCATGCACTAATTGGCAAAAATGCATTGGGCTACCTTTGACAATAATTTCTGTCTTGGTAGTTACTACAGAACAAATCAGGAGAGCAGCCGGTGCAACAGCATCAAAGAAGACTAGCTCATGCAATAATGTAAATGATAACAAACTGAAAGGTATATTTTTCCTGGTAAAAGTTTTGATTCTTCCTAGATTTTCAGTAATTTAGGATTCAAGGGTAAATGGCTTTTTACGAGGCTAGCCCAATTGTTCTAATTTTAATATTATTCATCATTATTCCCACAGAGCAAATTCTGGATGAACCAACAGAGAAGCTTTCTAAATTCAGCGAGGGAGATATTGCAGGTGACTTTTTTCTTTTTGAAATTTGCTGAAGGAAGCCACACAAAAACTTTATTTTACACTTGATTACAATGACAGAAATGCTTGCTCTCAAAATTTCACCTCATTCAACTCACTCACTTGTTTTAGAGTACTTCTACTACTATCATAAGCTTAACTTGGTGGATTTAAAAAGGCATGTGTCAGGAAGAGTGCAGGAAGATGTTTATGGTTGACCGCCACACTGTGGCTCTGTCACTGTGGTTTGTTTTGAGGGCCAAGTCTCAACAAGCCAAGAGCATTAGCCGCATGGGCCAAAAGAAACACAAGGAAGCAGTGTTGTCATGAGTGGACAGTGTGTAGGAGGGTTGGGCACAGGTTCAGTCACAAGGGTGGAAAGCACAAAATAATGCCAAAAAGGAGGGCAGGACATTTTCTTGGCATTCTTATTTTATTTTTTTTTCAGAACTTAGTTCTGAGCAGTTTTTTCGGTGGGGACACATTTGCATCCACACTATTCTCTTGAAGTCAGGAGGAAGACATGTATTTAATAAAGGAAAAATAAAGGTAGTTGATTAAATAATTAAAACATCTGTGTGAACCCTGCTGGCAATTTTGCCTCATTTGCCAACAGATGACTCTTCAGTTCCTCTGGTCAGTTCAACATCATATCCACCAGATGATCTTGATGATGGTGAGTAATAATGTCTCCATATACAGTAATAAGCTCCCAATAAAGTTACATAAGTGTTTCATACAAGTGCAGACCTCATCTTTTACTTGTCACATTCTTGAAGATACACATGTCCAGATTTTTCCCATTGATGAACTTGCCAAGAATGGAGTGGAAGATCTGGAAACAAGTCCAGTCCCAGAGAGCACCAGTGGCTATGAGCTCTCCACAGTTGACCAGCTGGATCAGGTTTCTACAGAGCCCAGCCTGACAGTGATTGCTTCCACAGAGAATGACAACCTTGACATCATTTACTCCACTACTGTAGAGACCCCAGCTGAGAGCACAGGTATGGGAGCACCTGGAAACAGATATATATGAGCTAAATGTTGTGTCAAATAATGTTTTTACACAAATGATCTTAAGTATGTTATACAGGTTTTAATAGCTCAAACTACTCTCCATGTTTTTACAGAGAATACCCTTCTTTGGATGATTTATGAATGCATCTTCATCCAGTTTTTTTCTCTTTACACCAGGGGTTTCCTTTACTGTGTTACCCATATACATGCTGTCCTTAATTTATTTGATAACTTCCTGCTATCATTGAGTAAATGAGATTTAAATCTAAGATTTCATTATAGTGCTTGTCTCCCTCCAGATGCTAATGATCTAACTTCATCTGACTTTGGAACGACTTCCACCCAGCCTACTTCACCGTCAGTTCCCCTAATTGAACCCAGTACTTCAACCGGCTCCCCAGAGTTGGAGAAAGTGGAAATAGATGCTTCTGATGCACCGGAGGTCTCAACTGTACCATTAGCCAATCAGGACTCTGTCAGCGTCCTGGATACCTTAGAGGTCACCACCATCCCTGCCTTATCAACACCAGACTCGACAACTCACATTCCTTCATCTACAGATGCAGCACAAGATGGGACAGCAGACAATGTTTCACCTGGAGGAACCACTGCTGATTTGCTAAGAGACACCTTAAAACCTACCAGTGCCCAAACACCAGAACCTACCACCATACCCCTGGACAAGACTGACCCATACAAGCCAAAGCCAGTTAAACCCACCCCTGAACCTGATATTAAGCCCCTAGATACTGTACAAACCCTGAACATAGATGATACAGTAAAGTACCAAGCAGGCAAGACTATTTTTTAAATCATTTTTATCAGATTCTTTAAATGTCATCCACAGAAAATAATATCTCAGAGACAAATTCTGTGAAACTAAGCAAAAGTACCAACATTTCCTTTCTGTGGGCAGTGCAAAAATCTAATTTATTTTACTAACCTGACACTACTGTAGAAATCCTGGCTTTAAAGTTTGGTTACATATAATTACAAGGTGCTCCTTGTTTTATGAGCTCAGTTTTTTTCTTTAGGCATTTGGGTGAACAGATGTGTTATGTGAGTGTGGTGGCTGTTTACTCACTCTGCAAATAAATCTAGCATTCCTTAGAAATTGGAGATAAAGCTCAGGTACTTTAAAGAATGGAAAAAAAGTGCGCAATTCAGGGGAATGCCAGCAGCAGAAAATTACACTTAATGCCCTGAAATTCAGTCTTTGATTCAATTTTTTTTTCTGTGTGTATTATTACTAGTTTATCCACACAGATGATTTCTACACTAATGTGTCTTTTTTATTCCTCAGATGACAGCTCTGATACAAATCTATGCAGCGGGCGTCCTGTCAGTGGAATCACCACACTGAGGAATGGCACAATGGTGGTGTTCAGAGGTTGGTGGCAGGCAGCAGTTTATTTGCATACAAGAGAGCAATAGTGGAATAAACTCAAGAAGGAAGTTTTTTTTTGTTAATCTTAGAGGGCACCAGCCCCCTTGTTTGGGACCTCCTCTGTAATCCTGTACATAAAGTAACTGAAACTAACTCCCCTTTGAAAAGCAAAAGTAAGGTTCATTACAATTTTTAAAACAAAATAAATAATCTCCGATGAAGTATTTTTACATGCATGTATTAATACTTTTTTGAGTAAGGAATGTGAACAGTTCCTCGAGTCCAAAAGTGGAAATAGTGCAGATAAGGATAGAAATCACCAACATATATAAACTCAAAAATATGATTGTCACAGTTTAAAAATATAAATATTTCAGGACTTTAACCCCACAGATGATCTTAAGCACACAGACAAGCCTTATGTAGTGATATTTTTCCCCCCAGGTCACTACTTCTGGCTTCTGGATAGCAACAGGGTGCCAGGTCCACCCCGTGGCATCACACAAGTGTGGGGTGTCCCTTCACCTATTGACACTGTTTTCACCCGTTGCAACTGCCTGGGCAAAACATACATTTTCAAGGTAAACTGAATAATCTCAAAGAACCAGTGAGTGGATCATATTGCATTACTATTACATTTTAGTTGCCTGAGGTTTAATGCTTGGGTTTGTGCTGCATGATGTTCACAGGGAGGGCGCTACTGGAGATTTGAAAATGATGTTTTGGACCCTGGTTATCCCAGAGTCATTACAACAGGTTTTGATGGGCTGCGGGGCCACATTACAGCTGCTCTGTCTGTGCCTCAGTACAAGATGAGGGCAGAGTCAGTCTACTTCTTCAAGAGAGGTAAACAAACAAACAAAAAAAGATTTTTAAACTAAAAAAAAATATCTTTGCTGTTGTAGTTTATTGCTCTTCAATGAGATTTTTAATAAATGCTGTGTTCCATGTTAAAGTTTTGAACAAACAAATAGGCTCTGTTTTTACTTATGATTGGTTTTTTCCAGGGGGCTTGGTCCAGAAATATAAATACCAAATGGGTACCAGTCCAACATGTGGCAGTAAGGTCCAGCATGTCCTTCACACAGACCGGAACCGTGTAGCTCGACAAGCAGGTAAGCCAACATTATTTTCTTACTTTTTTGCATAAATCAATATTAATCTATCTTGCATTTAGAACTGGTTAAATATAAGGTTTGTAGAATTTAATCAAAGTAAAAATTCTGATTGTGCTGCATGCTTGGTTAGGATTTCAGATTGGCTGAAACATGCACTACTTGAGCTCCAACACATGTAGCTCTGAAAAGTGAGTCATACTTTGTTGGAGGGGAAGGTTCATCTTATAAACAACCAGCAAGTGGAAACAAATAGCCTTTGTATGGTTTATGGGACCACCGCTCCTGGTTGAGTTTGTCAGAAAACATGAACAACAAAATAATCTATTAGATTTATTGAAACAGAATACACAAAACTGGTTGAAAAGGGACAACACTAGTATGCAGGTTGGCTTCTTGGTACAATTTTACATCTGTTTTCTTTATAGTATCTGTTTTAGAACCAGCTATCAACATTCGGGCATCCTGGAGAGGCTTCCCCTCCACTGTTACAGCTGCTGTGTCTGTGCCCAGCAACAGAGAACCAGAGGGATACAAATATATTGTCTTCTCAAGATGTAAGTTACAGACTGGAAGACTATTTACAGAGCTGAAACAAAAGCTGAAGATGATTTTAAAGTTGGAGCTGTGGTGTTCGTTCACTCCTTTGTACATATTTAGTTGCTCAACTTCAGATGTACAAAATGTCCTTATTGTGTCAGTCAGCAGTAAGGTGTTAACCTCATAAAAGCTTAAACAGAACCATGTGTGTCTGTGTGTGTTAGGGTGGAGAATTAGACTAAATTAAAGATCACTGAGGGTGTTGTCCATTCACCTACAGCTCTAATTTGTTGTGGCATAACCACAGTCAAGGTTTCCATTTCAGCGGTGACAATTTTTACTTAAAAGGATTTCTACAGAGAAAATGATGGTCATCAGAAGGGGTGTACCGTCTAGTTGTTGGCATTATTTAAGAACACAAGTGCTCTTAAAATGCAGACCATGTAGATAAAAGTTGCAATAAGTCCTAAAAACTGCAGACATCCCTGATGATAAATAGCTCTCTGCCACATTCAAGCCTCCTTTAAACTAACAGCAAGCATGGATATGTTGTAAATAGAAGCCACTGACTGTATAATGAATGTGCTAACCAATCATACTAATTCTTTTGCAGCAAACTCCTACAATGTGAGGATGGATGGTCATCATCCTGTCATTGCTTCTCCAAAACCCAACACGCCACCTCAGACCAACAACTTTTTCAGATGTCCAAAGAGTGTCTAAAAGAAACAGGTCTTTAAAAAAATTGCTTTCACAACAATTTTTTTTGCAATTCGTAACTTTATTATAGTCTTAAAACACACTGCATCAGCATAGACTGCGATTACAAAAGGTACTTTCTAATCACATTAACAAAACAAAAGCAAAGCAAGAAACAACTGACTTCAAGGAGAGATTATTAAAGACTGGCTTCAAGAAAATATTATTATAGACAGGATAGAGTTTAAACACTGATGTGAAATGTGTGTTTCTGAAGGAATGACGAGTTGTCCAGTTGTCAAGTTGATTACTGCTTCATCTTGCAAATCTTCGGCCATGTTTCCATGATGGAAAGGCTTGACCTGTGGAGGTATATACATATTTTTAGAAAACCTGCTATACTGATGTAAGAAAATCTGCACAGTGGCTGTACAAAATGTGTTCATGAATAAACGTATGATGATGTTTCCTGTTATACCTTGCATTAATAAAGGCTGAATTATAACAACGCATTTTGTGACTGGGTATTTACAGTAATAATAATAATAAAAAAAAAAACACTACCAAGATTTTGTGCACATCAAAGTCTGCTCGACATCACTGTCACAGCAACAAATTAAGCTCCAACAGCTGCAGTAAAGTATAATCAGAAAATTAAAGAGCCTCTTCAGTTCAAACAATATCATATTTTATTAACTGTTTTCTAAGCATTGTAGAAGAAACTGTAACTTCATAACATGAATAACAAAGATGGAGTTTTGTACTTGTCTTTGAGGAAACCTACACCTTATTTTAATGAGGCATTACAAAACCCTCAGATAACCCACATGTGTGATATGTGGCTGATTTGGATTTGAAAATGAGCATCAGCACCCTCCCAGTCTATGTGTGCAAGCTTCACCTCTTCACGTTTTATACTTACTAGCGTAATAGCATGGTGTCTGTTTTGAGCAATCTGTTAGTTGTCTCAGCCAACACACATAAAACCAGGCATCCCAATAACAGTCTCAGGAACACTTCCAACCACTGAAACTGTCTGTGTTTAGAATTTAATGCCACACAACATACTGAACAGAACAAGGCCCGAGTCCGAGTGAGGAAAAAACTTTCTAATCATAGGCAACAGCCTTTAATCTGCTTTAATCTTCCTGTTGTTTGCAACTTCTTTGCTACTTGTTTTCATTCACAATATTAGGACTCAGTTTTCCAGAACTGGTTTTCCACTGATTATGTCATCACCACAAAACCTCAGTTTGCTTTCAAACGTGTTACCTCCTCTCTTCATGCGGCCACCACGGCTCTCTGGCCAGCGTTGCAGCTGTCTGCTCGGCCCAGGTCGAGATGGTTTCGGTGGAACACTACTTGTATCTAGAAAAACATAACATGACAGTCACAACAGGATAAGAAGATAAAAGAGAAATTATACTTACATTTACAGCTAGAAAGCTGTACAGTCACTAACAGTATACTGTACCTGCAGAGCTGGAGGAAGGCTCCTGGCTGGTGGAGGGGAGGCTGGTCTTGTCAGATGCCTGGCTTGGCTCCTCCACATCTCCCTGAGACATCAAGGGATCCACTGAGACTTCAGCACTGGGCCTTGAACACACAACAAAATGGACGGGATTCTCAGATTATGCAAACATAGGCCTTTACAATCTTGCCAACTTTTTCATTTCTTATAATTGTATTTTGATCCAGTTAATGGTATTAGCAGCAGAAATAAATGTTCTTAAGAGCCTTGATGTTTGTGTGGCAACCAATAACAAATGCTTAAAGGCCAAATTCTGAATTCCAAAATCACCTTAACGCTAGTACTGCCAGCTATATGACCAGCTAGACGACCGGCAGTGAATGAAAACACTGGAAGTGATCAATATACGACGACGAGCAGTACACAAAACTTATCTGGGACATCAATATATTGAGGTCCTGCAGTACTAGGGTTAAAAGACTGAAACTGCTGAGAGGAGTGAGGCTCACCTATCAGTGTCTGGCTCTAAGAAGACATCATCTCTCTCTTCCCCTGTACCGGCAGCTCCTGGCACCACTAGGCTGGGTGTGGATGTGCTCACCATGGGAACCGACTGAGAAGCAGGCTCTACTGCGTCAGATGGAGCCACCTCTGACAAGACAGTTACTGGAAGATAAGGACATGAGAAAAATGAAAGTTTTCAGAAACTCGTAGCACTCCTGCTTCCAAGAGTGTCCATGCAGTTAAGTCTGCCCAGAAAACATTTTGAGTATGTTGATGAAAAGGTGGGAGTAAAGGTCAAATGAACTCATCCCTTCATGTCAGACTGACAAATATGAAATACCTGGCGCTGCAACTTGTAGTGGTGTGGTGGGAACACTCCGTCCACCAGACTCCTCCTCATGAGTTGCTATGAACATGGGACTTTCATACAGCCCAAGACCTGAGGAAAATAATTACTCTGAATTTAATGAAAAGATTCTTTCACTGATTAAAGAACATGCAGCATAACCACATCTTTTTACATGAACAGCTATTTAGTAAACATGTTGTAAAGCACCTCCTTGTGATGCCAGCTGTCCCAGGTCAGAGTGTGAGGAAGAGCTCGTCTGTGGCATATCCTCTGAGGGGCCAAACCTGAAGCGTGGGACCCCAGCCACCTGGGGAGAACTGAAAAACATAAGAAACACAAACAAGAATCGTAAGAATGTGAAGTGATCATAATGGCAAAATTAGACTTTTTTTGTTTAGACGCTGATCACTGAGTTTGAATATCAACAACTCTGAGTAAAATAGTAATACCATGCATCTTCAAATACATCCTGGGAAAGTAATATGGGTGAATAAACACCTGGTGCCAGTAATGTGCATGGCAGGACAGCATAATGTACAACTCAACCTCTAAATTATTCAGCATTATAACAGTGGATTTATGTTCCTGCACTGAATCAACGTCATAGCTACAATGTATGCGCAGACCCTTCTGAGACCTTACACCATATTCTAAAGTACAACCTGATGTGCACCTCTCTAGAAATATAACTACAGTATATGTCGGGTCGACACACAGGTATGAATGCTGACGACTGTCAGCCACTTGCATAGGCTAGGCTGTAGGCTCTACAGAGATTAACTGCTGAGGTATAAATTAAGCTTAATCCTGTTTGTGAATCTTTGTTGTGTTGGTCTTAACCATACTGAGTAGAGCACACTTGCAAATATTTCACAATAAACGCCCTGTTAAGATGGTTTCTGTCAACCGAAATGTTGGAAGGCTTTTAATTTACTTCAGATATTGGCCTGTTACGTTCATCAGTAGAGGTAAATAAAAAGCCTGGTCTACTCAAATGATATTAAACTGATCTCTTGAACATGACAATAAGTTCACTGTACTCAAATTGCCTCCACAGTCATCAGCTCTCAATCCAATGGCGCACCTTTAGGACGTAGTGGAATGAGAGCTGTGCATCATGGATGTACAGCTGACAAATCTGAAGTGATTACGAGATGCTATCATGTCAATTAACTAAAATCTCTGAGGAAAGTTTCCAGAACCTTGTTGAATCTATGCCACAAAGAAATAAGACTGTTTTGAAGGAAAAAAGGCATGCAACCCTGTACTACCTAGGTGTACCTAATGAAGTGCCCATGAGCACGTAACTCTCCCTAGTTTGTGTTTTTTTTTTAATAAGTTTTACTTTTTTAGTAGCTTTACCTACCATTGAAAATTCAAACAAGTACTATGAAATTGAAATCACTCTGAAAGAGGTCAGATACATATCTTTTCACAATGTGTCAAAGTACCTTTGATGCTCCCTTGTATTCTCCCCCCCCCCCCAAGGGGGTCACCGCAGCCGATTAATATGCATTGGTAATTTGGCAGCTGATACCCTTCCCGACGCAACCCTATATGGTGATAGGGGCTGGCACCACCAGGAATCGAACTTTTGCTTGTAAGGCAAATGTGTAAACCACTACACTACAGGGACACTATCTCTTCACGATGAGTATTTCAAATGATTTCCTTCCTCATATATGATATACATAAATGAGTCATTTTTTAAAACTTTGCATACGTTTCTTGTGTTCTAACTTGTGTGTCGATGTGTGGTGAGACTTACTGGATGGCCTGGTCAAAACCATCAGAGCGATGAGGCACCACAAGAGTTGGAGTGCTGGGAACCATCCTGTCATCCTCATCAAAAAAGTGCTGCTGCAGTGGGAGAGAGGTATTAAATTGAATTAAAAACCACAGAAACATAAAATGATCAAAGTTTCACAGTGAGATTTGTATAAATATCATGTTATTGTTCAGATTTCCAATGTGACTCACAGTGCTGCCCGGCACACCAGGAGTAAGTCTGCCCACTGACTGGCGACGAACAGGAATACGCTATAAAGGCAATTTCGCAAATGGGTCAGTGAGAACATTAAAAACCATTTTGATGTGAACAGCAATAATCAAAACCAATAACCGAACAGTTTTTCCTTCCACAGTCATGACAGAATGATTTCCCTACACACCTGAATCTGAGCAGGCGGCCCTAGTTCTGATGTCGGCGCAGGGTGGATGTTCAGGCGGGGGGGCAGCTGCTGCATCGGTCTTCGAGGTGACTGTGGCATGCGTGTACCAGAACTTGTGATTGGTTGTTCTGTAGAGAAGGCTTCCATCGTGCCACCCTCAACTAAGACAAAATTAAAAGGTTTGACTGAACAGAGGTAAATTTGAATTGAGATAAATACACATATCCTGAGCTACAAGAACTATAATGGAAAAAAATTCCAAGTCATTTCATTCAACTAAATTCAGCACAACAAATATTTATTGAACTATAGCTTACGAAATTTGATTATTAAAAATTCTTTTAAATGAGAGATTTGAGAAAAGATTAGAAAGGGGAGGAGAGAGAGGAGGTGCAGAGCCAACAACCTGTCTCTGAATGTCGGCAAGACTAAAGAGATGGTTGTTGACTTCAGGTGAGCACAGAGTGACCACTCCCCGTTGTTCATCGAGGGATCCTCTGCGGAGATTGCCCAGAGCACCAAATTCCTTGGTGTTCTTCTGGCAGAGAACCTCACCTGGTCACTCAACACCAGCTCAATCTCCAGGAAAGCCCAACAGCACCTCCACTTCCTGAGGAAGCTGAGGAAAGCCCATCTCCCCCCCCATCCTGACTATGTTCTACAGAGGGACCATTGAGAGCATCCTGAGCAGCTGCATCACTGCCTGGTTTGGGAACTGCACCGTCTCGGATCGCAAGACCCTTCAGCGGATTTTGAGGACAGCTGAAAAGATCATCGGTGTCTCTCTTCCCTCTGTCTTGGACATTTACACCACACGCTGCATCCGCAAAGCTTACAGCATTGTGGACGACCCCACACACCCCTCACACACACTCTTCACTCTCCTGCCATCCAGGAAGATGTACCGGAGCATTCGGGCCCTCATAACCAGACTGTGTAACA
>VUQH01014112.1:3624-26890 GCA_015106775.1 Etroplus canarensis
AAATTTTTTTTTTTTTTCTTTGCCCTTTTTGTTTTTTTTTTTTTTACTGTCCGATGGGTGTCCATGTCCACACATAGCACATAGGCTTCTTTAACCTTTCTCTTTGCTGTAAATGGGTGCTTTTACAAAGGCAAAGTGTGATGAAATTGAAATAAGTGGTGCATGCTGACTAATGTGCTGCTATAATTGCTAGACATCGCTGTCCAGAACCCCTCTCACATTCCTCCCTTTTACGTCCTTGGCCACTGTTGTACTTGAACCGCAGTCATTGCAACCTACCACATCTATGTTAGTTAGCACAGTCCTACTTATCTATCTGTGCTGCTGCACCTTTTTTCCCAGTGTTAGGTGGAAACTTTTAGCAGCAGCTGGTGCACCAAGCTGTTTCTTTATGCTGAGCTTCTTCTTGAATTAGGCAGTTTTGATAGCGCTCTTTTCTCAGAGGCACCAATGTGGCTCTGGAGAAGTAATTCAAAGGTCTGTCGAGGTCTTGTGGGTTATTTTTTGTTTTGTCACTAGACCAAATCTGTTTTCTCTGAAATGCGTCACAGAAAAGTAAAATACAAAGTTTTGACAAAGAAATGATTGGATGGCCATTACTGCATGTAATCTAAAGAACTTTCAGTGATTGTATGACCTCACCAATCTCAAACTGTGTATTTTCCCATCTATCCGACTGCCACACTCTTCTATGCTATTTCTTCTCTGCAGCAACACAGACTGAATTGGTCAAACAAACATTTTTCCAGTTTAATTGGGAGTATTGCTCATAATTATCCCTCATCCAGATTAAAACTTTGTTGATGTGTAAGAGTGGGAACGAGTACCCGTGACGTTCTGTATTATGATCTTGGGATTGCTCTTAATCTTTGTGCCAATGACTTTAAAAACAGTGGTGGTTTCTTTTAATATGCCAGGGTAAACAGTTTTTGTCTATGTTCTGTAAAAACACAGCGTTTTCTGTAATTGGCACTATTAGTCTGACGTTAATGGGATGGTACAACGTAACTGACTACAAGTCATTGGAACAAACACGCAACCACGACAGTAAATGTGCTCTAGAGCCAGTTTTTCCTTAAATCCATGCTAAGTCCCCCTCACTGAACATGAGGTTTAAAAGCATTTCAGCAAACGTTAAGGGCCATCCCTTTTAATCCTTGCCTAAAAACCTCTACGCGATAGAGAACAAGTGCATGCTTTCAAAGAAAGTGGGATGGGAGACGGGGAGCATGTGTATGTAAAGCTGCATAATGTTTTATTAGGGGGTGGGAGCTGGGGTGGTTATGGGCAGGTTGAATAAATGTATCATCTGTGTTGATAAAAGAAACTTTTGTCTTTCCCTGAACTCCTTCTGCCGTTCCTCCCTCCCCTCTCATTCTGTTGTTGAATAAACCTTGATTGTTGATTGTCCTGTATCACAAAGACTGTGCTTTTATTTTTATTTTGAATTCTCTTATAAACTGGGACGCTGTACTACTGTATCTTGATCTGAATAAAGTAACACAGAGGAACCAGTGCACTCTTATTTTGTAACTTGTAGTTGGTACGTAAAGTCCTTTGGTCTGTGTAATTGACTGCTACAGGGTAAAGACTATTAAAACTTCAGAATTTAAAAAACATTCAGCAACTCTAAATTGACATGAAATCACTGAAATGCTTTGGATGTTCAGGTTTTCTTGTATATTGATTATCATAAAACTAGCTAAATTTAAAATGGGTGACGACAGGGAAAAGTAAGACAAACTGTCATTATGTGCTGCCATGACCACGTCAGTCCACCTTCTCACTCATTCTCCAATTCTCTGAACATCTACTGGATAGATTGAAACCTTCTTTAGGAGATATTTCTCATTAGCTTTTTTTAAGGATATGGGTGGAGAGGGAGCCGTCTACCACGTTGCCCCAAAAATATGTGGTCTGTTGGGGTGAGGTCTGGTGACAAATGAGTGTGAGTGTGAATCATGCCAAAGCATGATTCACACTCAATACTATTCAGCAACCCCTTGTGCTTTCTGCATGGGGGATCTATCATCCTGAAAAGACTACTTTGTGTTTCTTTCTAGAACAAACTTTTTCAGAGTGCCAGATTTATTAATGGGAAAACGCTCAAGGGTCTGACATCCCTGATATTTTGTTTTTAAAATCCTAAAAGTTAGAAACATCTCGGGGCAAATATTCTCCACCATTTTCATAACAGTCTTTGATAAACTCACCCTCTATAAAAGGTTTGTCATGTCTAGCAATTGACATGGCTTCTTCACAGCTTGCTTTGGTGGTGTTTTCATTTGAATCACAGGCCTGCGTGAACAACTGCTGTCTTCTCTGATCGTGTCTCTTCAGGTTGAACTCCTTATGCAGGACAATACTCTCTTGGCAAATTAGCCAAATGCAGTTGTTTTTCAGTGCAAAAACATTACAATTCTTATCTCACCTTGAAGCAACTCCCTCACTATCAACTTTTACTCTTTTTTTTTTGTTTTTAAAGCTGCTAAGTGCCAGAAATTATAGCAGATCACATGTTGCTGCCACCATAAGATGTAAAGAGAAATTGCATTTTGAACCTGTGTAATTATTAATTCTGTTTGATGGGGCTGACAGCCCATTAAAAAAATGCTTTTAGGAGAGGAGCCAGGGACCGTGTGAAATATGATTGGCCCCTAGGCCAGACTTTGGACATATCTGTTCTAGAATTGCCACTCTGTAGCTTGGACAAAAAACTAGCTGAATATGAAAATGATCCTCTTGAGTTTGCTGAACCTCAGTAGCAATGACTAGATGCATAAATGGCTAGTGCTGAGTTTCCCTAGCTATACATTTCCCAAACCAGATAAATAGAGTTTGATAGTCCAGTTTACTGCAATGCTTGATCTGCTACTGGACTTTAGTCTAACTAAAATTGAAACTTCCCTATTTTTTGTTTGCTTTTACCATAAGCTATAAGTCCAGGTTTTTAATGTATTATCAAAGTAGGCTCCTTTTGATTTGATTCATTTGTACAGATATATGCAGCACAAATAGCCTACATAGTTTTATAGCTACTCTGTTTCAAAGTAGGCCTAAACATGTAAATAGATATTTTTATTAACAACAATTGTGAAACGGAGGAAAAATATTTCACAAGTTGCTTTACTTATTACTTCTTTTTATCAACAACAATTGTGAAATGGAGGAAAAAGAAGTAATAAGTAAAATGACTTCAGTCATTATAGTTCTGATTCCATAAATTCAACAAACATGGTATGGTAATGAAAATGCAGAGTTAAAGTGCCGAATCACAAATAGCCCACTTCAGAGCAGTGGATAGACTAATACATGTGGTAAAAGATTTGAATTACATCTATTAGTAATGCTGATGGACGCATTTATACTAAATAATCTGTTTCTCCTTGATTGACATACATGTAAGAGAAGTTATACTTCATCCCAAAATTTGAAAATTCTTATACATAATAATGTTTTGTGGTGGCATATAGAGCTTGAGGTCTACAATTGCTTTAAAGTGGCTCTTTTGATAGTAAAGGTTGCTGACCCTCAGCACTGAGGGGGTGAGTGCCCCCCCAATCACTGTCTAAATCGAGGGTTTTCTTTTTATTTATCACCTGTCTGTAGGTCCTAGATCACAGCAAATTGTGGCCAGCTGCAGCTAGGAGGTTGCCAGTATTTTCACTTTTACAGATTAATGTACGTCCGTGTCTCTCATGGCAAAATGTGTTCCTCACTTAGAAAAATCTCCTATAGACAGACTCCCACAAAAGCAGGTTTGAGTACCTTGGCAGGTGTTTATATGGCTTTCTGTTCATGGAAAAATTTTGTAAGCACAATGGTTACAACTGTAGAACAGATAGCGACTGACATCAAAATCATGACCCACTTTGATAATAGGTGGGGTCCAACAAGACATTGCCATTATGGCTGGTGTGATCCTGCCTCACTGTGTCCCTAAGTTATAATTTTGGTTTAGTTTGGCATCGAAGCACTACAACAATGATCAAGTCTGAGCTTTAGTTTGCTGCCCAAATTTTGCAGTTATGACACTTGAGATTATTTAACCACTGAGAGAAGTCAATCACTCAGAATCCAAGAGAAAAAAGTAGAAGTTTCAGGGTATATGCACTGGATGATTTGGAGGGCGTTTAGTCTTCAGTTCTGAGTCAACTTGACTGTATCAGTTAAATAAATGTGCCTGAAGGAGTTGAAATAATTGAAAGCAGATGAGGCATCAAAGAGTAAGAAAGAAAAGCGTTGGCCTGAGGTCGGGACTGGCCCATTCTGATTCCATACTGTTTTGAAACCATTTCAGTGTCACTCAAGCTTAATGATTGAACTTGCTTTCTTGTTTTCACGAGCCTCCTTAAAAGAAGGATCCCCAAAGCAGACTCCATGATGGCATGTTTCACATTATGTGCTTCCATCAAATTGTTTATCAGAGTGCAAGAAAACCCTGATTATTATGCAGAGAAGTTGATTACAGCCAGAACTATCAAATTTTATCCTTGTATTTAAAATTTGAAGTCAAAGTATGGTACATACACTTTGTATGATTTGTAAGAATATTCAAAGGCACTAAGTGCTTCACATCTCAAGAAAATGTGGCATTGATTTCACCAGCTTCTGGCCTTATATTTGCTCAGTTCTGACCTGGTAGGCAGCTGTTCAGAGATGAAAGTGCAGGTCCTGCAGGCTGTTTTGGCCACAGGGAACCATGCAGAGCAGGGCAGGGTCTGCAGCTGACACCTGCCCTCATCTTGACTACTGCTGTGGAGATGAATACTGCAAAATAAGGGCAGGGCTGGGAAATGGATATGTGTTACAAGCAAGTGTATAAAAACCATGCAGTGTTTTTGAATAAGTTGTGAGGATCTTTAAGCGATATTGACACTTTTTTGCTATATGCAGCAGATTTGAGATGCCCCATCATTTTTGTTAATTCCAAATAAGCAATCAACAGAGAGCTTTTGGGCAATAAATCACATGGCAGAGATCTTTATGAGAATCTCAACCTTCCTTTTTTAATCTCCTCAAATCTCCCTTCAGCCCTGTTGGAGCTGTGTGCTCTCCCTATCCTCCACCCAGCCCTCATTTCCAGACCATATTATGCACAAATTCTGTAATGCACAGCCTGGTGTGGATGCTGTGTGTCAGCACATTCTGCTACGGCGAGACCCACTCGAGAGCCATCGAGAATATAGCAGCTTAAAGGCAGGATGTGCTTTTCAAGACATGGTGTGAAGTAGGAGGAGGACTGATGATAGATGGAACCTCTGAGACTGACAACAAAACCCAAATTATGCCTTGGACTTTTCCTCACATATATAAAATTTATGGGTTTTTTTAAACTGGTCATCTAGACACAGGAGGAACAAGCCAAGCTTTGAACTACAATTTTTCCTACAGCCAAAAATCTTCATTAAAGCATGATTACTTGAGGACAGAGGCTAATCCGCCCTCTAAATCCACTTGAGTTCATGAGGCAGTAATAAAACAGCAGCAACCTATTTCTATCTATTTAGATCCTGTTATTCGAGGGGATTTTCAGCAGCTAGAACCCTTGACAGAGCTGAGAGTCCTGACGTCAATGCAGCTGCCTCCCAGGACCATGTCATTTATAATGAAAGGAGTCAAGCAAAGCCCCCACACAGCACGGCACACTCGCACACAGTGAGGTCAGATGCTCTCAGGGTGACAAATGACAAATATCAGTTGGGAGAGGAGGAACATTGGCCCACTCCCCTTTTTTTTTGTCTTAAGTCACCTTGTGATTTCAGATCCCCCCACCTTCTCTCCTATTATGTCATCTTTTAGTGAGGCAGCAGGGGTTAATAAGCTGTGCAACCCCCCCCAAATAAGCATACGTGAAGCTCACTCAAGCAGCATGTGGGTGACGCTTGGCTCGGCTGTAACATCCAGCCCAGAGCCCTGCAGGACCTGATTTTTCCAGGCACTACTGGGTCATGTGTGCTGGGATTTTCTGACTCTGTCCATCTGCTGGCTAGCATGTGATCAGTGTGTATTCAACGACAGCGAAATGGAAGTGCTGTGTGACCTTCAAATAAGAGATAATTTCATATAAGAAAATCATTGGCAGACACCCTGCAGAACTACAGCATTTACCGTAGACCCACTTATTACAAAGCCTACAGTGGGCTTTTCAGTTTTGGGCTATTTTTTGAACGCATTGCACAGTGAATAAGAGAAAAGCTATCGCTTGTTACAAAAGTTCAGTTTTTTTCTGCATTTAGAGCTTGAGTATTTGTCTGCAAGCCTTTTTTGTGCAGCTCTAATCCTGAACAGTGCTGTGATCTCCTGCTCTAAAAGACGCAGTAGGATGTTGTCATCCACCCTCCTCCCGTTGTCATGACAACCATTGATGTCATTACAGTATACTTTGGCCTGATGAGTGAATAGGCTTCTGATATTGTAATATTTTACTGGGAAAAAAGGGAAGATTACAGTGTCTGCCTTTGTATCAGCCTTCTTTTCTCTGTCTGTCACAGACAGCCTGCTGGAGGTCTCAGTAACATTCCATGGTGGTGAATACACTCTATAAATACCTATGTTTAACTGCAAAATGGTGGTGTCTTTTAGGAAAATTTGCTGGGATGGTTGCACTTTTCAAATGCACAATTAAAGCACAAAAAACAGCCTGGTGCCATTATTATTTCTAATGCAGAGATTGTGGATGGAGCTCATTTAAAGCTGCACTCTCTCAGTTCTTTTCAGAGTCAAATCAACTTTGCATCAAAGGCCAAGATGCAAAATTCAAGGAGGGATCGAACTAAAAACTCATTCCATGTTCCAGCCTCATCACTTTGCCTCAGCAGTACCAGCAGCGTGTTGTGCACGTGGTCTGATCCCAGGAAAAGAAGTGAGACCCTGGTTTCCATGAACAGACTGACCCCTCCACCCCCTCACCTACCTCTGGTGGTGTATTAGTGGGATTAACTGTTCTCTGTCTGAGTGGGCTGATTGGATTGATGTGTTCTCTCTACATGATCCTTTTCACACGAGAGGGGCCTTTCAAATAGATGTAAGAACTCCTTCTACTGTCTTAACATAATTACAGACTTCAACCTGCAGTCTTCTTCTCAGATGTGCAGCTGAGGGCAACCAATCTGAGTTTGGCTCAGGACAGATCCCCTTGTGCTGCACTTTACTATCAGAAAATTTGTTTGAGTTTCATGTAGTTTGCTAAATATTGACATACAATCGCCATAGAGATGGACTAAATATGATAAGAGAGCAGCGATCTTACTCAGTGGTCAGGGATATAGGTCTTATCAGTGGTGATGAATTATTTAGTCTCTCTTGCCTGTTAACACCCAGTATGAAAGAGTTGTGCAAATCGCTGCAGTGGCTCACAGCTGGTTATACAAAGAGAGACAGAGTGGAAGTTTTCTGTGTGACTGATATGTGGTGGTGGTGGTGTTTTTTACTCCCAGAACTGTACATTCAGTCTTTACAGTCAATTTCTTTTAAGTAACAAAACGCAGAATAAGAATAAGAATAACCTTTATTTGTCCCACAATGGGGAAATTGCGAGAAGTTAATATAAGGAGATATTATTGGATATAAGTGCCCATTGTATCAGCTATTTGTCTCCCTGATTGATGCTCTTTATTTAGATACATGGGGTTTTGTAATTTATTTTGGGGAAACAGGCCCTTTGAAACATTCAAGGCATCTCTGAAGACACCTTTTCCCACTTGGTGCAACTGTTGTTATAAAAGGGAATCTGGTTAGTTGCCTCAAACAAATGAACAGTTTTTGCTTTAGGTCACCCAAGCAGATTTATCTGGCAACTGTCAGACATGTCTTAAAAAAAACCTGGGAGAATTAAGGAAAAAAATTTAATGCCTGAGTTTCACTGGTTGCCTCCGCCTGTGTGACTTTGACGTTTGACCCCCACAATCTCGTAAATGTTATCAGATGTTCTGCCCATCGTAGGTACTAACCATTGAAAGTTTGGTAAATATCGAGCAAATAAGTCAAATCCTGTAGTAGTAAATATTGTAACAGACAAATGGATGGACTCACAGACCTCGAAAATGTTATTAATTCTTCTGCCCATCATGATAATTAACCACAACAAAGGCACTGACAAGGACCCAGGAGTGCAGTAAGCCCTTTTAATACTAACAAAGTTTTTTTTATTAATGACTCTGTGTGGCCTTGACCATTGACTCCATAACCTCAAACATGTTATCAGTTCTTGTACTCATCATGGGTATTAACCACACAAATTTGGTAAAGATCCAGCAAACAAGTCAGCTCCTGTAGTGGTAATGAGACTTTTAACAGAGAGACAAAAACATAGTGCCTCTGTGACAGAGACATAATAAATGGCCTCTGTACCTCCTTGGGGCTTTGCTTTCAGGCTTTTGAACATCTAGCCTGTGACAAGAGACTGACCAATCACAAGTCATTTCAGACCAGCTCAGGTAAGTAGTTCAGAATAAACAGAAAAAAATGTCAACTTAGGATATTAGATGTAGTGGCACAATGGTTTTTGTACAGGGCAGCAGTCAAGTCAGTTTGGACCAGTGTTTAGCCTGAATGAGAGTTGCAGGATGGGAGCTAATTTTCAAATATTGGCATTTTTTAAAATCATCTCCACTAGATTTCTGCCCACTGCAGCCTTTATGGTAATTGAAGATTGAAATCCACATTTCCAGTGTTCTTCTAAAAGCAAGTTTTACCACTTAGTAGGAATCTTAAAATGCCACAAGGGACTTACAAAACATCATCATATTAAATTTAATTTCAGTGGCCATCAGGACATAAAATCTGTATGGATAGAAACACCAGTTGCTGATTAAAATGTTTTAAAAAATGTTTTGACTTTGCCTAAAAATGAGTTTTTCAAAAGCGTTTCCCCCTGAAAGTCCTACTTTTACCACAATCTTTGCTGTTGTTAAATTTCCTCATAGATTTCTATCCAGGATTCTTTGAGCCTCTCTCTCATGTCTCTGACATTTTTGACGATAATGAGTGTTAATCAGCGTCAAGCGTAGGTGGTAGTTTGAGTCTCACATTAAAGAAAATAAATATTTGAATGATGCACCTGAACCAGTCCTGTAGCTCATGTTGAATTGTCCACCTAAGTTCTGGCTGAAATGGTTTCAGGTTCAGGTATGACTCAACTGTGTATATAGAGCACTTAGCATGATTCATTTTTCCAGGTTGTCAACCCACACCTATGCTCTGCCACCCTGCGGCACTATCAGTCGGCTGTAGTGTGAAGTTACAGGACAATTGGATTACATTTAGAAGATGGCAATATGCACAAGAAAATACCCAGGTGTTAGGATGAACATCATCATTTCAAAGAAATCTCACTATATGCACACAAATAAACACAATGGCCATCTTTTCAATAAACCTTTTTAATCTCAACAGCAAGTTAGCTTATGTGTGGTCAACATCAATGAAGGTAAATATAAAACTGGATTTCTATTGATAATTTTTTATGTCAGCAGGAGGTGAAATTATGATACTTGAAAACACATCAACTAGAATCTTCATGACTTTAGTCTTCCACTAGAGAAATATTGCTATAATACTTTTAAATGGCATACACTGATCGACCAATAAGAAAAAGTACGGTAGAGAAGCTGACAAAGAAGCTCCAAAACTCCACACGGTGGGTCGTACAGGGAAACTTCTGAGCGACTTTGGTTTTGTACCTTTGTAAAACCTGGCTCTACAGAAAAGAAAAAGAAAAAAAATACAGAAAAGAAAGAAGTAATCATCATAAAATAAACAATAAAAGGGTTCAACAGGAAATAACGAAGCTATAATTTAGACTGAAAATACGAAAAGTAAAAGGCACACTGAACACTATTCACGTTCAACACAAAATTCACCTCAGTGAGCCTCAACCTGAGCCTGCACCGAAGATTCATTACACCCCTAATCTGTACAAAGAACACTCATCAAAATAAACTGAAAAGTGTTACTTTTTCTTGAATTAAAAACAACAATCGAATGAAGTGTTACTACATCTGGTCTTTCTTTGAAAGCATTTTTGTTTTGTTTCCATTATTGGTGGGGAAGAGAGCGGAGAAAAAGGTGTTTCCTACAGATTATGGTTTGTTTCATCTGCCAAGAAAAAGCAGAGCAAAATGAACCTTTTCCACCTCCGCCATAATCACCTCCTCCTCTCTTGCTACATCTCTTCTTCCCCTTGTTGTCAAAGTGCTCCAGTATTTAACTTCCACAGATCATCGTGTAGCTGTTTTATCTTGACCATTGACAAAATGAAAAACAATCATTGCAATATTAACTCCAAGGCAAAATCCACCCCTTAATGCTGTTACACCATCACGGCTGACAGCTCTTTAAAACCTCACAATGATTATTTCACCATAAAATTGGACTCACACACTTCAGCAGACATTTTCAACATGACCCACAAACTGGGTGTGAGCTTTACCCATCAATAAAATGTGGGTGTATAACACCATAAACATAGCTAGCTGACTAGTTTGTAAAGTGAAGGGTGGAACTATTAATGAAACCACAAGACTTGTGCAACAGGTCTTGTAGCTCCAGTGCACTCTGGTCTATCGAGGCCATTGTTCCTTGAGTTGTCTATTTGACTGTTAAATGTGAGTGCAGAATGGTGGCTTACTAAACTGCCTCTTAAATCCTGAGGGACTGGCATCAGAACTTTCTATAAAGCCAGCATGAGTAGACATATACATATTTAACATTGTTTTTTAAGTCAGGGGTTGCGGGGATCATTTACAGTGAAATCCATTTCCTAAGGATCCTGATCCCAGCACCAATTTAGCTAGTTTGGACTAAGAGTTATAAGACCATGTGATTGATGTGATGTGTCACCATTATATCAAAGCTTCTTTTGACCAAAAGAAAAAGTGGGAGGAAAGACAATCTATTTGCACTGATGGCCCCATTTTTTTAACATCATTTTATGATGTTAGAGCAAATTATTTTAAAGCTACTGCTTTGAGAACTCCAAGAGTCACTTAAAGAAATCTATATACTTGTGTTGTGGACTGCTGGTCAGACAGAAAACTCAATGAGCTAAGTCCTAATATTTAAATCAGGATGAGCATTTTTCACTTCCACTTAACAGACCAAACAACTAGCTGATTAATAAACTAATCAGCAGATTGTTTATTAGTCACAGACAATCTGTTGCAAAACAGTGTAAAAAGCATTTTAGGATGGATTTTCCTTTTTCTTTCCCAGGACTGCAGCCACAGTTGGTCCACATTATTTACCCTTCACTAAAAACTATCAAACCACCTCTTTACTTTAGAGCCTGATTGTGAACTCTGTGGGCTTGGTGCAGTCTACAAAATGAGGGTGAGTGCCTCTTCTGAAAGCTAATCTTACTACAAACACTTCTACAGTTTAACCCATGACCACTGAAAGTGACAATATAGCAGATGGTCATAGTCCTATTATCTCACTCCTGTAAAATGAGATAATTTTTCTAATATCTGTCAGAGAAGATGCATCTGTGTTTTTCAAGTAGATTGAACACAGTCTAAGTGCTGTTAAAAAATCTCTCTGCTTGTTGCTGGCTTGCTGTCAGTCAGAGTGGTGGTGAGCCAACAGTCAGAATCCAGTGTCTGGTGACTGATGTTCTGCTGGTCTTCATCTCACAGAAGCCATGACGTCAGAGAGGAAACATTCTTTCATGAAATTTAATGGAGGGGATCTTTAAGGGGTCATTCCATTATTATAAACATAATCCATTATTAAAACAACACAGAGACATGACTGGAGCATCAAGGATGTAAACCAGAATTAATCTAAAAGCTGCTACTGGACTGTGTTATTTTGAATAAAGCTGTCAATACAGTGTTTTTCTATTTCAACAATAACAAATGTTGTGAAAAATATGAATTCTGAATTGTGCAAACACACACACATAAACACACACACTTACTTACACCAAGTACTGTGCAAAGGTTTTAAGAAATTTAGATGCTTTGTTATTTTACCGGCAGGGTGTCCTACATAGTGAGGCGTTTTCACATTGTCCTCGCATGTGAAAGGGCTGCATCAGAAAGGGCATCCGGTGTAAAATCTGTGCCAAATCACATTTGCAGATTCATCTGAGGTGGCGACCCCCTTGGGGAAAAAGGGAGAAGCCAAAAGTACCTGTTTGTTTGTCTATCTTTTATCCCAGCAGGGTGGCACTCATCATCATTATCAGGTCAGTCTGAGATTCCATCAAGAGTCATGAGGTTCTCCAAGATGCTTGGAGCAACCTACCTGCCAAGTACCTTGAAAGACTGTGAGCAAGTGTACCAAAGAGAACTGATTTTGTTCCATCCATCCATTTTCTGCTGCTTATTCAATTCTGGGTGGCAGGGAGGCTGGAGCCTATCCCAGCTATCATAAGACGAGGGGCGGGGTGCGCCCTGGGCAAGTCGCCAGGCAATCGCAGGGCTAACATAGAGACAGATGCCTCCTTTGTCCAATTTAGAATCACCAGTTAACCTAACTCTGCATGTCTTTGTACTGTGGGAGGACCGTAGGGGGTCCCGCTGTGATGAGCCTGCGTGTTTGTTGAATTTGAACCCAGGGCCTTTTCGTAGTGAGGCAACAGTGCTAACCAATGCATCCCTGTGCTACCCCCCTATAAAGTTAAATGAGAAAATATATTAATGGCATCACTTTTAAAAACATCTTTACTTTATATTTAGAGCCTAAAACTTTTGCACAGTACTAACCATACAGCTGTTTCCAGACTCATCCCTGCAGTTCCATGGAAAATGAGCGAGAGATTATCTCCTGGTTACATCATCAGCTCAAGTGATGTCACTTCTGACGACACAGACGTCCCCAGGAACCAATCAGAGTTGGTTGTACTGGTGAGGCTTTTTCCATTCACAAATCCCCTCAATATTAAGGATTATATTGCTTCAGTATTGCCACAAAAATAGAATAATATTGACTGTTTAGCATTGCAACTTCTCAACCTAACATGATAATTACGTCAGCCCTCATTTATCAGGCAAACACATGACCCACATTTCAACTGTTAAACAGAGGTGTAGCCATTTCACCTGCAAACACTGGTGGTTATCTTTGTCAGTATAAAACCTGGAGCTGGCAACTGTGCAACAGAACAGAATGATGAAAAAGCAGTTCAGTAGTGTGAGAAGAATCAGGATCAGTAGTTACACAGAAAAAAAAATATCACACATAGCTTACACTAGTATTCTCATTAGTCAAACCATATAAAAGCTTGGAGACAGTTTATAATGGTTAAATGCACATATGTAGCAGGTCTAGGTTTATGTGTTTAGGCAAATGACAAACACAAAGCTACTTCTAGTCTTTTGAGGGAATAATGTATATGCCAGGGTTGGAGCCTACGCATGAAAGTCATGTTAGGCTTTGTATATTAGTGTGTTATAACTTCCATAACTATAAAAAAAAAAAAAAACATTGTGGGGATATTCATGGTACCATGATAAATGAGGGCCATTTTCTCTTGTTCATCTGTTTTTTTCTTATTCTACCGGATTCTCAGAAGGAAAAAGAAAAAAAATCACAAATTGTTTTGAGAACCAGTCTGTTGTTGTCAATGGTATCCTATTTTAAATACAAAAATCACTGCCAGCCATTGTGCTTTTGGTTGCCACTCAGTCCTAAACGAGTTAGCTTCCAAACCATTCTAGGTGAATTGCTGCACTTTATCAGCCTCCGGGATGTGCAGCATCCCCCGGGCTGCATGGCGCAGTCCTCACACAACGTACATGACAGCAGCCTTGCTGAGTCAGTACGATGAAGCTCACACTCTGCCACATATTGGGCCTGTTCCTGCCTCAGAGGGCTGATGAGAACGAGAATAGAGGAGTAGAAGGAGAAAGGGAGGTAGGTTAAGGGAGGATTTTGGTAGAAAGGTTGAGGTTCGTCACAACTAAAAAATGAAGTTTGTATTAGTTGCACAAAAATTAACACTTCCTTCCCTGTTGCTACGCTTATGGCCTCCACTTATATCTCCATTCTCTCTGCTCTCAATGCTGTGTAGGTTCTCATTTCTTAATACTGCTTTCTATAAATTTCCTCAACTGGCTTTAATTGACCAGTACAAAGCCATGCTGTGAGTCCACGGTCTCCATCATCTCACTGTCCAAGAGGGAGCCCTGCAGCTCAGGCAGACTGAAGCTGTCCTGAGCTGAAGCAGCTAAAACTCCACCCATAGCTCCAGTATCAACGTCTCCTGCAGCAGGTGGGGGCATGGAGGCAGGATCCAGCGAGAACTCATACTGCTCTGGCAGAAGAGACTCACTGGAAGGCCCCAGGGCCTGCTGCTCGCAGCCTGCAGTGTAGCTAAAGCCCAGGCTGCTGGCAGCAACTTCATGAGGCTGAGGATGGTGGAGCTGGTGGTGGAGGTGAGATCCTGGAGGCAGGTGTTGGGTGTAGTGGTGATGACTCATGTAGGGATCATAAGCCAGGCCCTCGCCTGGTTCCATCACAGGGCTCAAGTTGTGGGTGTGACTGAAGGGAGGTGAAGCCTGAGGGCTGCCTTGCTGCTGGGGTTGAGGCTGGTGGGTAGCTGACATGGGGGGGACCTGAGGGGTACTTTGAGATGCCGCTGGGTCCAGAGCAGGGCTGCCTGTTGGGTAAGATCCTTCAGCAATCTGCATCTGGTTGAAGTAGGCCTGTAGCCCCATGCCCTGTGATTGCTGCTGCAGGTACATCCTCTGATTCAGTCTGCAGGGAGAACAGTGGTACCCACTTAAAGCAAGGAAACACTTTTAATCAACACATGCAATAAATAAATCTTTCCAAGTGTCCAGAAACATTAATGGGCAAAATGTAGATTGCAAAGGGAATAGGAAAACATACTGAACACAGACTACTAAATCGCTGCTTACATCACAATTTGTTCAACAAATCATAAAGATCTGCTGTACTCAAAGGCAGTTGAAGAACCAATCAGAGCTTAGTAGATGAGATTCAGAATGAAGACAGTATGTCCCTACATAGCTAGATTAACACACATGAAAAATAGCAACAGAAAAATGGTAGCAAGCATGGATGGGATCAGCACAGCAGTATAAACTGTCTACTTAAAGAAATGACAAGTCAACATACTTCTCTGATCAATATGGAAACTGCTACCTGCCTTATCCCACTGCACACATGGTCAGAGAAAACAAAACAATAGTTTCATTCCAGGGTGTTTAAAGAAGGCTGGTTCTTGTCAGTGCATTTTGTGAGCAACTTTCTAAACTATTTAGATTTATTTGCAAGTGAAAATGATTGCTTTCTCTCAGCAGTGAAAGATCACCACAGCCATGTTAAGGGGAGAAACAGGAAATAAAAATTACCAGTGCTGAGCAGACATTTATAGTGTGATTTACCTGCGTTCCTGCAGCTGTTGCTCTAAACTTCGAGGAGTCTCCTTACAGAAAAGTTGGCAGCTAGCAGGACTGTTAGCCAAGACGTTGGCCTTCTGGGCACAAGAGAGATTGGGACTGATGATTTGGTTCAAGATAATTACCCTGGTAACCATCTTAACTTTACAAATGATATCACTGAATGTTACGCACAACAGTCACGGGGCTTGATAAGAAAGATCTATATCAGAAATAAATTTGGAAGAACCAGTTGAGTACTGAATAAAGCTATAATGACAGTAGGTGGTTTTAGACTGTACCTGTAGTCTGTGAGTGAGGTACTGTGTCTCCAAACTCTGCCTGCGGGAAAGCAGAGGCGGCTGCGGCCCACCTTGGTATAAAGCTAGGCCCTCCTGCTGCTTGCATGCCTCACCCTTCAATCAAAAATATGAAGCATTAGGACAAGGGCCCAGATCTCCTCTGCTGAAGGTTAATAAAGCTGTAACTGAATTATCTTTGCTGTCTCCTGCCCAAATGCCTGTGTGGTGAATGATCAGCCAGATGCCTTTCTCTAAATGGCATGCACCATAGGGATTACACATTAAGTAAATTAAATGAAAGCAAATTAAAAGGATGATGGGACATGAGCATCAAAACCAACAAAGAGCTGCTTCATTGCATTATGAGAGATGGACGAAAGGAAAACTACTAGATCTTATCTGCTTTTACAATTGATTGTTTTTTTTGTTCAGTAAAGCCTACACGTCGCTCCTAAAATGTTTCCTTTTGCATTATTACACTGTAATTACATCATTTTGTGTCAATGTGTGTCTGTCTTTCATTTGTCATTGTAGTTCTGACAACTACTATGGGTAAGTTTGGCTAACTTCAACAATGGCTGTATTCATTTTAGCCTAGGCTCCAGGCTCCGGGCTCCAGGCCCCAGGGGGACAGGAGGTAATAAACAGGCCACAGTTGGCTGACCCTCCTGGGGTTACACAACAGCCTGGGTGCCTGTTTTTTTCCTTGGGTGACATGGGGTCAGGACAGTAGAGAGACTGAAGCTGACAACAGTTTTGAAAAGAAAAGAATCTGTGTGTTTTTGTGTGATTATGCAGCAGGACTAACCTCCAGGAGGTTGTGCAAGTGGTGCTGTGGTCCCAGGGGGCCCATGGCTGTCCCATCCCCAGAGCCCATCTGCTCCACCAGCATCTGGACTTTGTTCAGCTCCAGAATGCCTTTGGTCCTTGCCAAGTTCTGGAGGTGCTGTCGAAATGCGACTAGACCTGAGAGTACAAACAATTCCCACAAAACAGAGTCAGTGTTGATTCTTGCACCAGGCCAATAGACTATCTTTTCATAACAGAAAGTGCAGTTTTCACACCTTTCTGAGAGTCAGACTGAACAGTCACTGACGTAAGCAAACTGGTTGACTGATTATCACTTTTTATACCCTTTCCTGACATTGTGACTGCATGTACGTCATGAGTAGCTGCGTGTGTGTGTTTGTGTATGCACATATGACAGTATATGTGTGTGTGTGCTACAGCGAGCAGCTCTGATAAGACCCATCCAGTGGTGACGAGCTGTGGCTGTGAACGATAGGACTTGACTCACTGTGATGGTTGGAGTTATTTAAAACCAGAGTCAGCAGTCTGACGCAAAAGAATCCACCACATCAACACTCTCCAAAGAGGATTACAAAAATAAATAAATAACTGAAACACCAAGTGGGAGTGCACAGTGCAGACTGTCACTGTGGAACGAAACACACATTTTGGAAGTGTAATTATAGATTCTACTGGGCTAAAGTGCAGGTGATTTACAACCAAGCAGGCACAGAATAAAAAAGCAATAAAAGGGGAAAAAAGCAGAGTGGTAGATATATGTTGTTTAACATTCCTTCTTATAGTTTGCTTAGCTTTGATGTGAAGGGGAAACAAATCCCACCTGCTACAGACTGAAACTTTGATTAGAGAAAGAAAAGCAAGCCAGGAAATGAGTATGAGAATACGGAGAAAGAAAGTGAGTGAAAAAGATTGAGGGTAGGGATATAGGGAGGGGGGGCTGTACGTGGGCTGAAACCTTCAAATATCTGTCTCTGATTCATAAGGTGAATCATCACCATTGTAGTCATCAGAGAGGCTGGAGAGGGGGAGAGAGGAAGGAGAGATGGAGGGAAAAAAGTGCGTGAAAAGGGGAGGATGGTGGAGGCAAGTAAAGAACTTTCATCTAGAAGCAATATACACCAATCATCTACAAAACCACTAACTGAGGAGGTAAACAGTGAATTTCTCATGACAATGGCACATATTGAGGAGTTGGATAGATTAGAGCAGTGGTTCTCAAACTTCTCCTGTTGAGCCCGAGTTTAGAAGTCGAATAAAGGTCACACCCCACATTCAACAAAAATGCAAACCCCACACCCCACAATTTTGTCAATCATAAACAATAAAAATGCTCCATATTGGATTTTACTTAAATAAATGTGTATATCATCATCCTAATAGCAACTGCAAACTCTGTTTTTTTTATTTTTTCTAAAAAACATACATCTATTCACCTTAGTTTCATGTTACATTTTACACATGGATTTCCGTGCCCCACCTACAGTGGCTCTGCACCCCACAGTTTGACAACCACTGGATTAGAGTCATGTGAAGTGAAAGTAACACCTTCAGTGGTCTTGTGGAGTCCATGCTTCAACTGGTTAAAGGGTGTACACAGTATAAGCCAAGTGGTTTTAATATTGTGGCCGATTCGTGCATATGGTCAGCCATACAGATGCTCCGAAGTTAGTTTTAAGTGTTAAATTTTCATTTGGTAGCTGTAAATGAGAACTTTCACTATGCAGTCTAAAGAAGTATAGATACACGTGACCCATCAACAGTTTCATATAATTTTTTAAATACAGTAAGTCTACAGTCAAGAACGCAGAGAGTTTACCTCAAGATGGAAACTGCCAGTAACACTAAAAGAAAGACCAGATTAGACTTTCTTAGAAACCATTATAATAATCTTGCCCAGCTCTGGAAAAAGAATATTTTGATAGATTAAACAAAGATTAACTTCTGATCCAACATGTACAAAATCTTTTGCCAAACATGGTGGAGACAGTGTTACAACATGGACTCAATGTAGTCCTGTGAAAAATTAAGTACACCTCATGATTCAGTAGCTTGTAGAGCCACCTTTAGCAGCAATAACTTGTAGTACATTTATCAGTCTATAACGTTACTTTAGTTGCTGTTGTAGATTTGCTGGTGTGCTTGGGATCAACTGGCTGCATGACCCAGTTTCAGACAACCTTTAGCAGTCAGACAGATATGGTATACAAAGGAGTTCATGGACAACTTGATGCCTGCAAGAGGTCCTGCAGCGCAAAACAAGCTTATTTAATTGCCTCCCCACCACAATGCTGGACAGTTGGTATGAACTGTTTGTGCTGATTTGCTGTGTTTGGTTTTTCGCTAAACATGGCGCTGTGCATTATGACCAAACATCTCCACTTTGGTCTCACCTGTCTAAAGGAAATTGTTCCAGAAGTCTTGTGGTTTTGTTCAGACTCAATTTGCAAACCTAAGTCGTGTTGCCATGTTCTTTCTCCTGGCAATCCTTCTGAACAAGCCATACCTGTTCAGTCTTTTTCTTATTGTACTTTAACATTCAACATGTTAACTGAGGGCTTAGGGTCTGGGATGTAGCTCTTGTGGTTTTTACAATTTTTAGAGTGAACTGGCTGAGACTGTGACATTGTGTTAAAAAACACCTGAATGGTCCAGACCATCAAGCTGCCAAAACTTCTGCTTTTATAAAGGTGGTCACACTGACTGATGATCAGCTAATCAACTGCATTTGATTAGGAGCATCTGACTGCTAATTACCTTCTTAACTCCTACGGAAGCAGGAAGGGTGTACTTAGTTTTTCACAGGAATACTTTGAAAACTTTTTTTTCACATGACTGTATGAGTGCCAGGTTAACTGGAGCTATACTGCTTGCTCAGATTCAGTCAAAACTGAGAGGACGGTGCTTCATAGTATGAATGGCAAATGATCCAAAAAATACTGCAAAAGCCAGAATCTTTTTAAATGTCTGAGTCAGTCATCTGATCTCAAACCAACTGAGCTGCTTCAATTACTGAAGACAAAAGTGAGGATAGAAAAACCCAGAAATAAGCAGCTACTGAAGGAAGCTATGATAAAGACCTGGCAAAGCTTCACAAAGGAAGAAACTCATTTGGTTATGTTCCAGACCCAGTATCTGAATCCAAGTATGAAAATAACCCACATATTTAGAATGATATCAGTTTGTCTAGTTACTTTAGAGCCTGTACAAATTTCAATAGCTTTGTAAAAATGGCTCTAATGCCTAAATATTACACAGAATATTTTTGATAAACACCTTGAATTAAAGTTGAACATCTGCACTTCATTTCAAATCTATTCTGGCCATATAACAGGCAAATTCATTAATCAAATGCTCGACCTGACTGTGGAAGAAACAATTCACCCTAAAAGGGAACTGTAGTGTTTTTCTGCTGTGCATGAACTGCGATTAAAGTGCAATGTCCCATAACATAAGCAGCAATACTTTATATTAAGGTGGCAGAATGGCCTTATGGATGCTCAAGTTGACCCTTGAATCAAGTGCCTGCGTTTAACAAGAAAGATGTCACATTTAACCTGTCAAGGCTTAGAACAAGAATGTTTTCCAAACAGATTCTAAATCTCGATGGATATATTTCTTTGTTAAATAATGATTAAAATAAATAAAGTCTAAGTGCTGCTGACCTTGGGTAAGGGAAGTGTCGGAGGCACGTCGCCCTTCTCTGAAGCTGATTGGGGAACGGTTGTGTGTCTCCCTGTGCTGGGAAGTCAGGGCTGCCATAGCTGGGTTGGCAGGCCTTGCACTCAAGAAAGGCGTAGGGGTGACACCAGGGGGAGAGCTGTTGGCTGGAACCACCTCACTGAGAGAGGGGGGATCTTCCAGCAGGCCAAGATCACTGTGCATGGAGCCCATGTCGTAGCCAATGTCTGAGTCCACACTGCCCATGGAAGGGTTTTGGCCAAGAGTGAATAATTTACCTGGGGGGCAAAATACATTTTCTATGTCAATAGAGACATCTAAGAAAACTGTTTTGTTTGATCATGATGTGCATGTAACAGAGATATATCAAACCTTGGTTCGAAGGCCCTGGCTGGTTGGTGACCTCAGACAAGGTGTGTCGCCGCTGGCCAAATCGAGCTGTCTGATAGGCTGAGAGCAGGTGAGGCGGATCATCCTCTGTGTCGGGCTCCTCAGTCTCAATGCCCTCATCAATTGATGTCTCCATCATGTTGCTAGGTGACGAGGTGGAGGACTTGCGGAGGACAGTGGGGGGAGGTAAGGGGTCCAGCAGGCAACCGTTAACCTACATGGCAGAGAGAGAAAAAAGTGAATATACATTTATAGCTAATAGTTTGAAAATGGAAGTTATCAGTCAAAACCGGCTTTTTAAACACACAGGAGAATCATACACACAAGAAAACACAACAAAATTCTTCAGTAGTACTAGGCAACTTAGACACGAGAAGGCAATCACCATGCTGTAAATGAGGGCTCGTTTAGTTACCATTTTCCCTCCACTCACTACAACTGGCCTCATACTGGGAGTGTGTGTGTTTGTTACAGTATACAAGCTTGTATATGTTGGTGTAGTGGTGGAGGGTGGGGATGAAGGAATGCAGGGCCCAGGAAGCAAGCTTTGATTGTAAGTGCTGTGTAACTAACACACACACACGGACACACAGACACACATCTGCATGATTTGCTGCAATAACTGGAATGCCTGGTGTTGGTCTAGAAAGAGCAACTTTGCCCAGTTTCCCATCTGCTTTCTGTAGTGTGCTGGGATAGGAATGCTATTGCTCAACAGACACACTCACACACAGAGGACAAGAGGGGAAAAGTACATTGAGAAATAGGCAAAAGGGAGGGAAGTTCACAGGGGAAGAGAAACATTTAGGATGAAGGAGGGAGAGATGTGAAGATAAATGGAAAAGAAAGGAGTCAACAGAACCAGAGGAAGATAAAGAAAGCAAAAAACTAAAAAAGAAAAGATGAGCTGTCGGCGGATGGGTAGGAAGTCTGGGTGGCGAGATTGCTGGAGCAGTGCAGCAGCTTCCTGTCCATGTGTGTTCACTCAGCTCCGCATTAGGTCACATCATCATCACAGGACCGCTTACATAACCAGACTCCATTCACGCAAATAACACGCACTCTGACTCTCTGCCCTGTTCTGCTTACTACAGACTCATTGTCTCTCTCTCTCTCTCTCACACACACACACACAAATATTGTGTAAATCATTCTTTATTAGAGCCAGAAGTCTGAGTGGAATGGAAAAGAAAATTTCACGAATGATACTGCATGTGTGTGTGCTTTACAGTGTGTGTGCAGCCCTGCAGGTGTAAGGCTGTCAACTCAGACCACTGGTGCCTGTGTTCTGTGATGGGGTGAGCCTAACAACAGGCACGTAGGAAAATGCTGCTGGTTACGAACAAAGAAAAGGAGAGAGAGAAAGGTGCTTGTGTGTGTGTGTGTCTGTGTGTGCTCTTATCTAGGAGCCTTGCAAGACCAGCAGCTGTCCTGTCTGATGTGAGTGCTAGTTGAGTGCTTACATAAGAGGACAAATCAGCTGCGCTCTGGCTGCTCGTTAATGGAAGAAATTGGAATCTCTGTTATTTACGGTCAATCATAATTAGTTGACATGATTACTCACTTAGAAGCATAATACAGTGAAAACTGTACTTTTCGTTACATTTATAATCTAATTAAAACCCCAGTAAAAAAATAGAAAGAAAACATGAACGTAAAAGACACAGTAGCTCATCTAGTTCAAGTTCCATCACAGCTCTCACAGGTTATTGTAATATGTGAAGTATTTTTTAGCAGTACTGCACAAATGAAAATGAAAATCTACTGAGAAGTCAAAGAGGTTCGCAAACAGTCATATCAAGGACAAAATAAACTCATTCACCACCAAATGAAAGTGTTTGAGTTCAGGAGTATTATGACTACATGGTCAGTAGTAACCATGGCCATAAAAAGCATGAAAATATGTGAACACTTCAGCATGTCACAGCATTGATCATATTACTGATGGTGGCATAATGGTGATAGGTAGGCCCCAACCACACTTTAATCTGGGAGTGATATAATAGGACCACTTCCTCCATGATAATGACCTATGAGATGATGATCACCACCATCTAACAGTACAGACAGCTATGACACTGGCCTTGAACACAGTTTGGGTGAGGTCCACTTTGGTGATCATTGTGTGCAAGTTTCACTAACAGCTGACCAATACTCTAGGATGAGTATCAATTTTTGTGACTGTTGGACAGATGGAGGAACAGACAGATGCGTCACCATGGCATTAGCTCATTGGTTCTTTAGCCAGATGAGCTAAAAATACAGGTGATGTAGGACCCACGGTTGGTGGGGTGGGAGTAAGCCACAGACCAGGGGTCGTTTTTGACCAGGAATCTGTTCTCACAAGGGTAACTGCCAGCTGCAGTCTCCACCATGGGAGGCAGCAGCCTTGGTGCAGCATTGTGGGCCACGGGAGACCAGCACAGAAGCTACCTGGAGAGACAGAGGATTTCTATGTGTATGGAACTTTTATGTCCTCTGAACAGATATTTGTCAATCAAATGCTTTATTTCACAACAACTAAATGGTGATAGGCTTTAAGGGAGGGTTAAAAACATTGTCGTAAAAAAATGAGTCAACTGGATTTATAACACAAAGCAATATACTGGGAATAAATACAGCACAATGTCTGGTATATAAATATCTTGTTTTCATAGTTATTAGGAGCCAAAATTGTAACTGCAAAACAGTGTTGGGGCTGGTCAATTAAAAGAATCCCCCCAACACTGCCAGGTT
>VUQH01014115.1:9306-25899 GCA_015106775.1 Etroplus canarensis
ATTAATTTAGGAATTACTTTTTTTTTTTTTTTTTTTTTAAAGTAGAAAAGTGTCAACATCGCTAAAGGTGTACAAGCTTGCTCACTGCCACTGCTCAGCACACCAAGTACAGTTTGTTCCTCTTTGCTTTCATCCAAGTAAGGCTTTCGTGAGGGCCCCTGGAGTTGGCAGCAACCGAACTGCTATCTTCTTACAGAGAGGGTTAAGGGGGAGGGGAGTTTAGGAACAAGACATAGAAAGAACTGTGAATAAAACAAGAGAAAACTGATTTCATTAAGGGTAAGGAGGAGAAAAGAAAGAGGACAGGACAAGTGAAATTTGAGAGGTAGAGGCCTGTCATTGAGACTGATGTGAGAGGAATGCAGCTGCAGCTTCTAACATGTATAAAACTCCCTCAAGTCAGTGGTACATGAATCCAGTACAGTGTGTCTGCCATTTAACAGACACTGTTAAAGAATGTGAAAGGTATAAACTGAATTCACCAATGATATGTTTTGATCCCTTTTATAATTTAAGTACGTGAACAGTGGGGATTAGAGCATAGGTGGATCAAAGCCAAGGAAAATCTGAATATATAGCATATGAAGAAAACCATGTTTTGTAATAGCTTGTTCAAATATAGGGATACTTGCAGTTGACTCATGAATGAACCTTCAAGTTTTCCACTTGTGAACACGGGAAGTTATAGTGATCATGCTGGTAAACTAGGTTAGTGCTCTATTATTGCCCACCAGGACTCAGTGCTACACCTATGCTAAGGCCCCAGTTCTTGAGCAGCTTTAAACTAGGTTAAAGCATTATTATGCCATAAATAAACCCAAAGACATTTATACATAGATGGCAAAGGGGCATGCACAAACGCTCATTTTATTAACATTACAATCCAGAGCGATTCCTGTGAAAGGCAAGTGCAGGTGAAACAACAACAATGACATTGACTTTTAACACAATTTGGGTGAAGACCAATTTGGCAATCACCATGTGCAATTTTCAGTTAAATCACACCAAAACTCTCTTTTCAGCACTGTAGCCAGGCTGACAGTCAAACCTCTGTTGAGCTGTGTATTCCTTTAACTCTCAGTAGTGATGACTTCATGAATTTCTTTACAAATAAAATTTTAGTCCATTGAGAAAAAAAATTCACACTTTACCTGCAAATGTGCCATTAGATATGGCAACTTCAATAGCTGTTTATATTTTTTTGGACTGTATTTGTCCTGATGACCTCTGGGCTGATCTCAGTAATTACTTCCTCCAAATCATCAACATTAGACCTCATCCCTACTAGATTATTCAAAGAGGTCTTGCCATTAATTAATGCTTCAGTTTTGAATATGCTCACTGTCTCTTTATTAAAGGGCTGCATACCACAGGCTTTTAAGGTGGCTGTAGTTAAAACCATTACTAAAAAGTCTTTGCTTGATCCAGCCATCTCGGCTAATTATAAACCAAATTCAAAATTAGATTCTCAAAATTAGAAACATCCTGTCTCAAGAGTGATACTGAAAAACTAATTCATGCATTTATTACTTCTAGGCTTGATTATTGTAATTCACTGCTATCTGGCTGTTTTAAAGCTCCCCAAAGATCTTTCAGTTGATCCAAAATAAAAAGCTGCAGCAAGAGTACTGACAAGGACTAAATGGAATGAAATTTCCCCTATACTGTTTCCTATTGAACACAGAACTGAATTTAAAATCCTTCTACTCACAAAGTCTGGAACAATCAGGCCCCATCCCATCTTAAAGACTTAATTGTACTACATTTTCCCAATAGAGCACTTTACTCTCAGAGGTAGAACAGGCCTACTTGTGGTTCCTAAAGTTTTTAAAAGTAGAATAGGAGGCAGAACCTTCAGCTATTAGGCCTCTCTCCCATGAAACCAGCTCCCTGTTTGTATTCAGGAGACAGACACCCTCTTTACATTTAAGATTAGGCCTTAAACTTTCCTTTGTGACAAAGCTTATAGTTAGGGCTTAGTTATGTTGCAAAAGGATTAGGTTGGTAGGGTCTTCTTATGATGTGCTGGGCATTTCTTCTCCACCCACCTGTTTTCACTCTCCATGCATTTATTTGCTACTGCTGCATGTCATTAAATTATGTCTTCTTTCTCCTCACCTCCAACCAGTGAAGGCAGATGGAAGCCACTCCCTGAGCCTGGTTTTGCCAAAGGTCTTTTCCTCTTAAGTGAGTTCTTCCTTCCCACTGTCGCAATGAGCTTACTCATAGGGGATCGTCTGATTGTTGTAGTTTTCTCTCCAATCCTGTAGGATCATTATCGTACAGTGCAAAGTGCCTTGAGACTTTTGCTGTGACTTGGTGTCATAAATAAAACTGATTTTGAATTAATCCTAATTCTCTCTTTAAATTGCAGCTGGACTGGTATAACTCAGAAAAAGAGGTACATATAATCCACGTTATCCTGTAACTAGTTAAACAGATTTGATTGGCTGGAAAAGTTTGAATGATATGTTAGACATCAATTCTCCCTCAAAAAAGGTTCATCTTTGCCATCCTGGCACTTTTTGACATAATGAAAACCATCATTTATTTTCTTATAGGGCAGCACTTCAGATGACTGCTTTATGTTTAATTTGACTCAAGCGACTGTCAACTGAACTTTTTTTTTTTTTTTAAATGAAAGACACTATCTGCTCTGCTGTTGCTATGCAACAGCAAGTCTATTTGAAGCATGGTGCGTTGTTGCCAAAAGCTGGCATTTTTAACATCATTTGCATCCAGTTAAGCACAACAGACCCCAAGAACCGAAAGTTAATGATAAAAAAAATCATTGCACTGAGAGGGCAGTGTAAAAAGTAAACACAGGTAGATATAAAATACACTATGGATTTAGCTATACAGATAGTCCAGCTTTTAAATACTGTATATACACCATTCTAATACCATGCCTTTTGCTTTCAAAGCTGTCCATGGCATAAACTCAAAGTACTGGAAACATTTCTAAGAGGTTTTGCTCCACATTGACATGACAGCATCATACAACTGATGCAGATTTGCCAGCTGCACATTCACGATGTAAATCTACCACAACCCAATGGTGCTCTGTTAGACAGATCTATGACTGTGGAGGCCATCTGAGAACAATGAAGTTATTGTCATGTTCAAGAAGCCAGTTTGAGATGATTTAAGGTTTGTGACATAGCGTGTTATCTGCTGGAAGCAACAATCACAAGATAGGTACCAAGGGGCCCAAAGTGTCCCAAGAAAATATTCTCCACATCACTGCAGCACTAACACCAGCTTAAACTGTTGATTAAAGGCAGGATTTCTGACCCTACCATCAAAATGTAAAAGCAGAAATTTTTCTGGTGTGATCTTCTGCTGCTACTGCAGCCCATCTGCTTCAAGGTTTAATATGTTATGCATTCAGAGATATTCTTCTGCATACCTTGGTTGTAAAGTGTGGTTATGTGAGTTACTGTTGCCGTTCTAATGCTCGAATTTGAACTTGAGGTTGTCTTGACCATGGCTATATGCCTAAATGCATTGAGCTGTTAAATATTTAGCTGATTAAATTTGTTAAGCAGTTAAATTGGTATACCTAATCAAGTGACCAGTTAGTTTAAAGTCAAATGCAATAAAGCTTTCACACCCTTCAGCTCACCTCTGAACTAATTCTGCAAGTGCCCATCATTGACCATTAGCTCACCTGACATTGACAAGAGCATATGATACCATCTGCAACCTCAAAGGGTTATGCTTTTTAAAGTTTAAAAAAGTATTCATATAATATCTTCTCTCTGTAGATTTTATTGTTGGACTAAAGAACACCGTCTTGACTTTAGAGATTACCAAAAGGCTGTTCCACTCTTGAAAAAAAAATTGCTTTCACAACTCAGAGCTGAAAAAAGTTGAGCGAGAGATCACAAATACTAAAAGAGCTTTGAGTGCTCTTCATTGTCCTGAGCATGCACTGCATTATTGGATATAATCAACTGAAATTCGATCATCAGAACAATGCGTGCATCTTTACACAATACAAACACAGCACGGGGCATTATTACACATTGGAAAATTATTTTCTATTTGATGCCTGTGTTCAGTAATGATTTTCAGGTGGAATCATCCCAAATGTCTTTCATGGAGCCAAAATGACTTCTTTTAGGGTAGACCCCGTTGCCATGGCAACATTCCTAAACACTCCCAATTCCTTTGGGCTTGTCTGAGCAAGACGACAACAGCGCCAGGAGCACATGCCAGTATCTCAAGTATTCCAAAACTCTTGTTAATAAATAACCTAGACACCCCGCCAGTGAAAGAAAGTGATCTGCATCTTTCCTGCTTCAACTTCCCCTGTTTGGTGTGAGAGGAACATGAAGGATTGGTGAGCATGAGAAAGTGTGAGCAAAATAAGCGCAGGTGTGACTGAGTCGTACATGTCTCTCTGCCTTTCAAAACAACATGTACTGCATGAGATTGCCATGTGCAGCATGAGTGTGTGCAGGAGCAGATAAGGACACTTGCCTCAGTCCACCACTGTCACTTCAACTCTGGGAGGAGTCTGGAGGGGCATCCACGCTCACCAAAGTCAAACACTCAGCAACAGGCCCAAATGCACTGGCTTTAGGGTTTGCTTATGACTCAGTAGCTGGTTTTTAAATTTTTTTAGTAATTCCATTGATTTTACTCTAACCTATCTACCCATGCTCAAGCTTTATCTGCATTCTAAAATTAGTCCATACAAGTGTTTGTTTTTCCCTCTTTCAAGCTGATATTTGAGCTTCAGCAGTGAGCAGATATCCTTCCGCGAGTTAAGCATGATTTGCTTTGTCGTCATTTTCTGAACAGAGGGCTGTGAAACAAATGTAGGATTATGTCCAGCTACTCTACCAGCAGCTTTGTAATATACCAAAAAGCTGGGTTTAATCATGCTGATTTTCATATTGTAATGGCAACAGTCTACATTTTTCTTCAATAACTATACAAGGGTTTTTCCAGGTTTAAAATAAGGCTTTGGAGTAACCAAACATGTCAACACCACTGCTCTACATGAACTAGTCCATCTCCAAAAAATTAAGCGTATCAGGAAAAAGGTTAGTTTAAATTCAAAAAGGCATTTTTTTTTAATATATTCGTTACAAAGTAAAATACTTATACATACAAGCCTTATTTGTTTTAATTTTGATGATTGCGGCTCACAGCTCATGAAAATCGGAACTCCAGTATCTGAAATAATTAGAACATTTCCTAAGATCTATCAAAAAAGGATTTAAAACACAAAACTTCAGAAAATGTTTATTTACATACAAAATTTGGTCGTAGATCCTTTACCACAGACTACTGCATCAATGCAGCATAGCATGGAAGCAATTAGCTTCTGGCACTGCTGAAGTGTTACTGAAACCAAGATTGCTTTGATAGCAGCCTTAAGCTCGTCTGTTTCTCATTTTCCTCACACAAAAAACCCCTCAGATTCTCTGCAGGGTTCGGATCAGGCGATTTGGCTGGGCAAGCACACAAATAACAGTCAAACTATTTGGTAAAAATTTTGTCACTGTGGGCAGGTGCCAAGTCCTGCTGCAAAAAGAAATCTGTATTTCCATAAAGCTTGTCAGCAGGTGGACTCTATGATAGTACTCTATGATCTCCTGGTAGGTTGCAGTGTTGACTTGGACTTAGAAAATTGGTGAATGGGTGGATAGATGGACTTGAGACTTGATAAAACACAGTGGATAAACCACCACTAGGCCTGGGCAATAAAATTATATCTATCATGATAAAACTTTTTCCTCGACAGAAATTTAAGACACAGTAGGTATGTCGATAGATCTCATGCTGACCATGATTTGACAGACACCATGAAAAGCCAATCCTAATGAAAATAGCGCTAATCAAACAAATCATGTGGCTGGATAAGAATTACAGCCATTTCAGATTAGGCTGAGAGTAGGCGTAGCAGCCGACAGCAGGACTTGTGCTAATGTTTGGGCTTCTGTAGCCACACGCAGCAGTATGTAAGGAGACAGAGCAATATAAGAACATATCACAATAGAAAACCTGAACGACAGCGTTACCGAAGGACTACAAGGCAACAACACAGCCCATGACTCAAAAGGGGAAGACACTGTCAGTTGACACTGTCAATGATATTTTTACATCTTTACATCCATCTTAGGAGTCAAAAGGAAACTTTAGGCTTCAGAGAAATGAATTGATTCATATTGACCTATATAAAAAAATATATATAAGAATTATTCCCATGTCACCCAGCTCTAGACACCACCAACACAAGCAAATGACATTCCAAATCATCACTGACAGCACACTACACTCAAACAGCTTGGATTCTGTGCCTCTCCACGTTTCCTCTCAACTTTGATGAAATGAAACCCAAAATTCACTTATTTAAAAAGAGGTCAAGTGTTTTTCTCCTCTGCTCAAGACGCTTCTGACATTTTCTCTAGTTCAGGATTGGCTTGATATCAGGAATGTGACAGTTGTAACTTCATTCCTGAAGATGTTTGTGCATGGTGGCCTTGTGATGCTCTCCTAAGTTCTCAAATTGATGTCTGACTCTCTGTTGCTTGCGCACCATTTCCTACCACACTTTTCCCTTCCAGTCAAGTTTCAATTAACATGCTTTGATGTAGCAATCTGAAAAGACAGCCCTTTCAGCAATGACCTTGTGTGGCTTACCCTCCTTGCAGAGGGTGTCGATGATCGCCATTTTCACAACTGTCAAGTCAGCAGTCTTCCCCATGGTTGTGGCTGCACGTACTGAACTCGACTGAAAGATGCATGTTTTTTTTTTTTTTTCAAAAAAAAACACTCAACGGTAATTTATTCAGACTCAAAATTAAACATTCAAATAATTGGAGATGCTGGATTTCTAATTTTCATAAGCTATAAGCCACAGTCAAAAAATTGAATATTTCACTTAGCATATAATAAATACAGAATATAAATGAAAGTTTATCTTTTTGAATAAAATTACAAAAAACAAATAACTTCATCACATTCTAACTTTTTGAGATGCGCTAGTAGTTAGGAAAAAAGTCTGTTACCTTAAAATTTTTTCCTGTCATTTTGGCTGTTTTATAAAAATAAAAAGCTTCAGTGATCTAAACCCTAAAATATTTTATCACAGTCCTGGTGATTTCTCTCTTTGGTGGAAGGCCAAAGCCTCTGATGGGTGGCACATTTTACATGCAGTTCAAACCCCGTTCTGCGTGCAGTCAAACTACTAAACATAGGCTATGTATAATTAGCATAAGCATCATGAGCACATGGCTAATTAGCATATCATTACATGAGGCACTATCCAAGCTAATTTTCAACCATTACAATATAGTACAGCCTGTAACTATTTTGACACAGAAACCTAAAACTATGACACAAGACCTTGGCATATGTACTGTAATTTCATTTCAGAGCCGTTACATCTCTAGTACTATCATATTCCCACTGATTCAAGACCGGAGCTAATGGACCTGGTGACTGAGGGCACATTATTCAATAGACTCCAGTTACAATAAGACATTGTACTAACAGTGAGTTTTTCAGAAGCTTAAACTATTAATTGCACGTCTTTCTGCACTGTATCTAATAGAGAGAAGGGACTACAGATACAAGTTGGCAGAGAGGAGTGAAAACTTTAGGAAGAAAGACACTCATACAAACACGTACTCAAGGTCAGAGATAGACACTATCAAACTTCCTGCCTACAGTAGCCATGACTGTAGTTTCACTTGTAACAGTAGTAGGCTTGTACTAATGCGCCTCAGTGGAAACTAAAGGCGATTCAAATGGAAAACACTACAACGTCACATGTCAAAGTACACCAACACTGTCACTGGAGTAAAGCGCTGCTGGAACAGAGAAAAAAAAAAAACTACAGAAGCCGAAGGATAGATGGGGGGAAAAAAAAGTGTTGAGAGGGGAAAAGAGATTTAAAATGTTAACTTTTAAGTAACAGACAACAAAGCAGATAGCAAAAATGAAACATAACAAAAATGACTGAGTGCATTTTTTCTGTTTTAGGTTGGTGTTTTGAGCTCAGCAGTGAGTACATTAGGTCTTTTTGGAGTTGGTTGTTCACAGAAAGCCCATTTCTATCATGCTGTGCCAGTTTCATAACAACACAGAACTGCAGCGTTGAGGGTTGTGAAACTATTTTAAGCTTACAGTGAACCTTTTTTAGTACCTAGAGTACACTTCTGTTGATATACATTAATCATATCCTTGCTTACTATGCATTTGGTCCTTAGCAAAATGGGCCTACTGAACGCTGAGAGCTCGACTGTTTTTAACAGCACATTGCTCATTACAGATAAATCGTTCTGTGCAAGTGGAATTTCTCATAAGATAAATCACAAAGACAGCGAGTCCTCACAGAGAACAAATACTTTTGCAAAGGCAAATCAATACAAATAAGCCTTGCACTGAGAAACAGCATTGCTGTTTAATAAACTTTCAGTAGAATCATGTGTTATAATTTTACAAATATCTTTTGCCCAAATGAATGACTTTGATTAAGTAGATCACCAATAAAATGACCAAAATTAGCTACTGAAATTTAAAACCCAGAACAAAAACAACTATCTAGACAAAGTAGCTCTGACATGTCGTCTCACCTTTTGTCTAGTCCTGTACCTTATCCTCCTTCCTTTTCACACTCTTCGTCTCTCTCTCTCTTCCATCCACTGTTCTTCCCTCTGTGGGTGTATTCCCTGTGAACAAAAGGACACATGGTTTCTTCGGAAATGCCATCATTGATTTGGTTGACTGTTTAGTAGTTGTTGGGTTTTTTTTTTGTTGTTTGTTTTTTTAAAGACAAACTTTTGGAAATAAGATTCAACTTTGATTCACTAAGCTGGTAGCAATCCAAACTCAGGATTTGCATTCAGAAAATACTGATAGCAGATCAAGAGCTCAAAAAACTGCCAACAATGTATTTTATATTGTGCCAATGACAAGCGTCAGCAGAGGTCTGAGTAGACCACCAATCCAAGCACTGCTACACTGTAGTTCTTTCCTCCATCCCATGTCTGCACATAAAAAATGTTTAATGCAAGAATGGATTATATTAACCACAAAAACATTAATAATGCCAGATGTGCCATTCCTAGTTTTATATCACTTCAAACTGATCATCTCAAAACAGAAACAATGGTGTTTGAGACTTCTGGTTATCAGTGTAGTTGGACAGTCAGACTGTGGCTCCCTGCTTGGTGAGTGTTAAGTTTAGCAGCATTGGCCCCGGTTGGTGTGCCATTTAGGCCACAGGAGAAAGCTACAGGCTGCAGCCTAATCCAATAATGAGATTAGTTCACAGCACTTACCTTCACTTTACCCAGACAGACAAAGAAACAAGTCAGGCAGACACAAAGACTGCAACCTTAAAATGTGAAATAATTTGGCAGCTTCTTTTCCATTTATTTATAATTGTGGGAAAAATACTGTGAAACTGAAAGATGCATCAACTCATTACTACTGGCTATTTTTTTTTTTTTTTATATAAACAACTTAAATCAACCACCTACTTGTGTCACATTTACAGATATGTTGGTTAGTGGATGTATTCCAAGAAAACACTGTCAGTAAATCCCGTCACACCTTGACGATTTAACAAGTGTATGCCAACATATGAAAAAAAGAAAAATTTAAAAAAAAAAAAAAAAAAAATCAGCAAATATGTTGGTGTACGTTGAATAAGTTATTGGCAAGCTTTGTATAAGTTAATGGCACACTGAAGTACACCGGTATACTTCATAATACATCAAGGTTGCCGGAAAAGTTTGAGCAAGAGCAAAATTTCCAATGTATGCCAGTGTATGGCTCATACATCTCACATATGCGGGCCATATGTTGCAGGTATGTTATGCATACGTTGACTCATGTTACTCGTAGGTCGAAATACGTCGAGATTATGTCTCGCGTACCCAAAACGAATCAATAACCTATGAATAATGTGTTTTTAACCTATGTAAACGGTAAATGGACTGGTACTTATATAGCGCTTTTCTGCTCTGAGCACTCAAAGCACTTTTTACTACCAGCCTCAGTCACCAATTTGCGCACACTTTCATAGAGCACTTTATTCTATGCCTTAGGTGCATTTAACTATACACACACATTGTCGCTGGAGGCCCTCTCTAACTAGAATCTGTGCCAGGTAGACAACTGGTACCACTTTACTGTAGCTCAGCAAGGCTACGGTGCAAGATGGCTCATCACCAGCTGCAGTCCAAAATGGTGTTTGAGTACATCCACATGATAAATATATTTAGAGAGACAACTGATTATTGCTCCATTATTTATTCATTGCAAAGTATAGTCTATATGGTGCAAATTTCCTTAACTACTCTTTTCAACACGTTTGGATAACAAAATCAGACCTCTCCTTTAATCAAGGCAAATGCCCACAGGGTTTTTTGTGCTGCTACCTTCAGCCACTACCCCCTACCCTCTGTTCTCACATCTTCCCCCCAAATTTATTTCCAACCATCAAGTTCTTCAGCAGATGGCTCTGGGTTCAACAACAGCAACAGAGCATGGTGGGGGCCCTCCTACAGAGCACGTATATACCCCACAGACAGCATCTGTTTATGAATGGGCTAACAATTGCCCATCCCCCGACAGCTACAGCTGACAGAGGGAGGAGGTGCTAGGAGTCACCCGACCAAAAGGAGAGATAAAGAACAGGCAGCCATAAGAAGATGAGAAAAAGAAAAGGGCAAAGATACAAGTGAAAGAAAGTTTAGTAATATAACAGTGATTGAACACACTGTATTCAACTACTGACAATTTTCAATTACTCTGCCAATTTAAATATCAATGACTTAAAAACCTTACTCAATTATCTATTTAATCAAGCAAACAACTGCACAGTTGTAAAGCATTAATATGTAATATACTTCACCTCTTCTCTACTTTAACACTGACCACGTGCTTTTCCATTTTCATTCTTTGAGTCTGTTAACGTACAACAGCAATAAATCAGGACAGTTACATGACAAGTGTGCTTCCATGCTAGTCTTCCAGTACTCATTTTTTTCCTCTGTCCATCTTCATAAAGATTAGCATGCACGAAACTACAGCTATAGTATTCCCAGTTATGATTTTGTGCATGTGAGCATTTTTTAATGTGTTAAAGTGATAAGAAGGCAGTGAAGAAGATAAGCTGACACATTCTGAGTTGAAAGTTTTCCTATAAATCCTGTATATCTTTTGAGTCAGAGAAGATCATCGTTCCCCTCATTTCATCCACAAAATACACTTCAGAGCTACTTTCATACTGTGGCATCATTGCACAAACAATTTCAGACAGAAAAGGGCTCTAATTTTCATTGTTGCGTAAAACGTCAGTCGACTGCTGAAACGGGACCTCTCTCCCAAAATATCTGATCTCTAAATATGGTCTCTGCTGTTTTTAAAATGGATAAAATAATCTGTAGAGTTGATTCCGTTAATAAGCATATACTCTTTGGTTTTTCCATCTTGAGACAAACAGGGAGGGAGCTAGGACAGAGGAAGAACAGCAGACACATGAAAGATAGAAACTACTGTAATAATTGTAACCTATTAACTACAGTGGGTACATGTTTTATTTGACTACAGAACAGACACTGCTAGTAGTAGTTAGTTTTAACTGCTTCCTTTTTCCCCATCCAAGGGGTTGCCACAGCAGATGAATCTGCACATGTTTGGAACAGATTTTGGATGCCCTTCCTGATGAAACCCTCCCATTTATCTAGGTTTGGGACCGACACTAGGAGCGCACCAACTTGTGTCTCCTCCCAGTTGCAAACTGGAGACCTTCTGCACGCAAGGAAAAGACGTAAACCTGAACAATATGGAAACAGTGCCAGACAGACATCACTATATGTCCTTATTCCAACTCCATAAGTCTGCCCTGGATTTCTCTGTTAACTGTAGTGGGAACTGCTACATTTATTTCTTGTGTTCAAAGATCAAAGCCACTTTTACTCTTGTGGGCTTCACAGTAAAGAACAAATTTTACTGCCACCCACTTGCCCTTGCTGTGAACCAATTCACGCCTGTTTCTCAAATAAAGCTGAAACACTAAAAATAATCAAACTATACCTGGGTTTCTGAGGAGGAAGAGATCAAAAATTGGATTTTAGCTTTAGACTACTGCATCCTAAGACATAGTAGGAGTAGTCAAAGACAGTACTGAATACATCTGTAGAACTACACCAGACATGAACTCCAGCATAAGCCAAGCTTCATGAGCATCCACACACACACACACACACACACACCTTTCTCTGCCCCTTACGAACAAAAGCCAGAAGTAAGTCGTGTGGCTAATTTACAAGTACAACAGAGCATTTGCATCAATTTGCATTAGTATGTTCTCAATACTGGAGGCTCCGTTCAGGGAAAACCATCACTCAATTAGGGGATAAAAACAAGTATCTCCTCATCACAAACAGCCTGACAGCAGAGGCTTCATAAGCGAGGCATTGCAGTGTGTGGCATTTCCAGCCACGCTGCATTGAATCTGCCATTTCACACCATCAAAATGAGGCCAGTTCATTTCAGGTCACAGCAACTTAAGAAAGGGAATATGATATTAAATCATGCTGCTGGCAGGGGAGGGCAAGTTTCAGATTTAAGGGTTGTTTTTAATTTTACCAGGCAAAATTCAGGTACAAAGGGCTTGTTTCATGTTTTTCTGATTTTTGCTGAGCTGATTTTCTTGCTTACTTTATAGCATAATTGGTATCAAGCAAGCTAATTTTTTTTTCATATAAATGTTTAAAAACTAGAAGAAGAAGAAGAAGATAAATGTTTAAAAACTAAGGCATTTTGTTGGACAGGTTTAAAGGCTAACTGAGAAATAAAAACAGACTTGTGGTTTTATAACAATATTTTTCTGTTTTTAAATAACCCACAACGCAAGTTACACTGGTATGACTCAAACTTCAAAGATGCCGCTGAGCAGCTTGTTTATGTAAAACTGGCTTTGTGTAGTTAATATCCTGTCTGAGCCTGCACAGGTGAAATTCATCAAACACTCCATTTCTGCCTGCTCAAGTCTCATGACTATTTGCAGGTGTGGCTTTATTGCTCAGAAGAGCAATGGTCAACTACCTGATCCTCCACCACTGTAGCACCAATGCAGCGATGTTGCAACCTCTTGGGAATTTATAGCCTGGTCATATTAAATACCACACACGACAATCTCAGCTTGGCTATTTCAGCAGTGAGTCATTTTAAGCACTCCTGCTTTAACACTTTGTGAAATCCCTGTGAAAACTCTTGATCTCTTTTGGACAACAGTGAAAACATTTATAGAACAATTTGGAGAAGGGGCCCACACAGCCAAAAGTGGAAGTGAAGCGAGACAACAGATTGTTCTGCAAACTCAAAGGAAATAGCACTACTCACAACTAATTACACATTGTGTTAAGACTACCAATACAGAAAGCCCAATAGGAATGAGTTAGGAATTATAAATATCCCTACGTACAAACCGTCTCACAGTCAAGTTATACTCATGAATAACTAAGGGGCTTTAGAGCATTTATTCAGTTCTTCCCTGAGGAAGGCAATTCCCACTGGTGCCACAAAAATATTAACTGTTAATGCTGTCGTTTTCCTTTCATCAAAACATCTACTGAATACCATCTGTAAACTTTAGGACATCTTTCTATGTATATCAAAGCAAAACTGCTATGACACATGCAAACAACACTGCTCAGCTGCAAGCACATCAAGTTCAGAGTTGACACCATTTTAAACACGCTTCACAGCGTATGAGTTACATGTAGGTTCATTCAAATGATTTTCTATTTAAGAGGATGAATAATTTCCACTTCCATGCTTTCAGTAGCAGTCACTCCCACGTATACACAGCTGGAAAATATGCCCCAATCCTGGAAAACTGTCGAACACTATGAACTAGCTTTAGCAACCAACCCCAAACAATCCACCTAATGAAGCTATGGAGACCATTGTGGAGGGTGGATAACAGAAGAGACCCAAAAAAAAAAAAATCCCCAAAACTGACAAGAGCAGATACCATCAGAAAAGGAATGTGTTGGTGTTCCTATGCTTACAGCACAAACAAACCATAAACCCACTTCATAAAATGTAAGCACCAAATCAAGATTCAAAGATGTTCAGGCCTAAAAAAAAATAATAATAATAATTTAAAAAAAAAAAAAATCCAATAAAAAAGCCCCAGGGCCGCATTGATAAACTAGTTGTGGTCCACAGCTCTATTGTGTGGCTGCATGTAGACCAACACAATGTGCTGCTCAAACACCTCTCCACACACAAAACATCAGGACTCTGGCTTCTCATTTAGAGATTTTAAAACAGCAAAGCTTACTCAGCACAAAGCACCCTAGACCAACCCAGACCCTCCAATTCAATTCAAACGGAACTGCATGTGCTTGCATAAGCAGGAGCTGCCCATCCCGTGTCCCCCTGACCCACCCACACACACCCCTTTAGTATCCCACCACACAGACAAGTCCTGCCATCATCCAAGAGAAGTAGCTAGAAAGCTGACAAACTGGCACCCGCACATCAGTACACTCAATGTCTACTTTTATTTTTCCAAATATACCATGCCAGATCTAATGCAATCTTGAGCAATCTGCACACATGAACTGTGGACAAAGTCTGGAGAATCTGGTTGGTACACCTTCCAGAACCACCCTTTCATAGATAGCCATTCTCACGACTGAAAACTCTGGTGTAGGCACGAGGTGGTGGGTGAGCAAAGCTTGTAAGAGCACGTAAGCTCACTCGCTGTCAACTCTTTAATTCATTGCCAGTACTATTCACACACGGGTTGAATCGGACATCAAAGACTGTACTAAAAGCCAGAACAGACATTTAATGTTTGGTCGGACAGACTCAAACCTCGTTTATGGTCGTGTCACACACCAACTGTAACGTCACCATTTATAATGGTACTGAGGTTGCACTGGACTCACTGCAGTCTTGTCATGAATGATAGGTGTCAGTCAGAAAAACTTCCATATCAGCACAAGTGCAGAAGTACAAGAAGTCAAAACAGGAAACAAAGAAATCAAGAGTTTCCCCCCCACAGAGTCTCTAATCTTTTCAAGCTGTTGCAGCATTGCCCTCTCTGTAATCTGAGAATCTCTAAGCTCCTGTACTGATATGTCACTGAAATGGCTGTAAAAACCACACACCTGTGTCTTTAGCCCAGCTGCACGAAGTTACAAAATTTGAAACCTGCAAGACAAGCTGCAGCGGTAGAACAGCAGTTATGACATCACTTTTGGTGAGAGGGTGAAAACAGCAGGCATAAACAAAGCATCAGACATTTGGGTTCTCATATAAAGATCCTCCATTTAATGTCTAGAAATATTCAAGGATGCAGTTTATCTGTGAAAACAGCCTAATTAAATCGGACAATAACTACAACCTTGATGGAAGTATTGTTTAGGGCTGCCACCAATCTAAATTTGGTCAGTCAAATCTCACTCACTCACTGCAAACAACTGAATATTCATTCATTTTTTGTATTACTGTTTGAATCAAGCCCTTATCCTGATTTTTATTACATTTTAAAACACACCAGCTGAAAGTTCTTCCTTCAGTGATATTCCAATTCTTGCTTAAAAACTAAGTTTTTGCTTCTTAAGGTTCTTCCAAAATTAAAAAGGCTGCTAGGTAGACAGTACAAGACGTTTGGACAGCTAACACACTGCAACTTAAGACTACACTCGCTCCTTCTGACATGACCTTCGCCATAGCTTTTATGTTTAAGAAATCTAGGGTTATCTATAAACTATAAGGCTAGTTGTGTAACAGACTATATGAGTGAGAGAGCCCCAAGCTGCAGTTAGTACAACCTCAAGTCAGAAAAAGTTGACAGTATGGAAAATGCAAATAAAAAAGAAAGTAGTGATTTCTAAATTTATTTTGACTTGTATTTCATTGCAGACAATACAACAGCACATTAATGTGTTCCTCATGAATTTTATTGTTTTTTTCAAAATAAACACGTATTCCAATTTTGGTTCTTGCAACACATTTCAAAAAAAGTTGGAACAGTAAAGCATTTACCACTTTGTAATGTTGCCATTCCTTTTCACAACGCTTAAAAGACGTTTAGGGACTGAAGACACCAAGTGATGAAGTGTTTCAGGTGTAATTTTGTCCCATTCTTCCTGCAAACAAGTCTTAAGTTGGGCAACAGTACGGGGTCTTCGTTGTCGCATTTTGCGCTCCAAAATGCGCCACACATTCTCTATTGGAGACAGGTTGGGACTGCAGGCAGGCCAGTCAAGTACCCGTACCCTCTTCCTCCGCAGCCAGGAATATGCATGTGTGCAAAATGTGGTTTTGCATTGTCTTGTTGAAATATGCATGGGCGTCCCTGGAAAAGATGTCTTCTTGAAGGCAGCATATTGTGCTCCAAAATCTCTATGTACTTTTCAGCATTAATGGTGCCATCACAGAAGTGCAAGTTACCTTTGCCAAGGGCACTGACACAACCCCATACCATGACAGACCCTGGCTTTTGGACTTGTTGCTGGTAACAGTCTGGATGATCCTTTTCTTCTTTGGTCCGGAGCACACGGCGTCCATTTCTCCCAAAAAATACCCAAGAAATAACCA